>JAFEMH010005268.1:0-170376 GCA_022495995.1 Adenophora triphylla var. japonica
GGGGGTTTGAGAGGGTTTTGAGAGGGTTTTGAGGAGAGAGGTCCCGAGACTGCGTGGATGAGTCTACGGTGTTTCCCGTGTGTTTGAAAGTGGGAGTGATCCAGATTGGGGTACTTACAGTAAGCCCTCGACGACGCTCACTTATGAAAGAAGTGGGGTCGCCGATAAGATAAGGGTCCTAATCTGGATCGCGCACTGGGAGAGGAAGTGACCGTGAGGGTCAAAGTGAGGACGTGGTGGTGTCCTTTTCGGGTGACCGTTTAGGTCAATAGGCTGGACCCCGTGGATAGGATTCCTACGTATTCCCCGGGCGGAATCAAGCCTGCCGTAGTTCGTGTGTGAGTGTTTCTCGAATGCGGGCGGTGGTGCCCCGTGTCGCTGTGGATGAGTGCCGCCAGGACGCATTGCCTGCGACCGCATAACGTGGATGTCCCGCGACAGATACGATGTACGTGCGGCCGGGTGACCGTGATAGAGCCGGTCATAAGGACGTTCGGCGTCCCGGGGTGAGTGTTGCCTGTGATAAGGAATGCGCGGCGTGGTGGTGCCCCGTATGGTCGTTGATAAGGACGTGACCGCGGCGAGGACCGCCAAACGGGGTGATGGACGTGGCGGCGGTGTCCCGCGACCGCATAGGTCGTTGATAAGGACGTGCGGGCGCGTCCCGGGCGACCGTATAGGCCTGATAAGTGACGCGGTGGCGTCCCGGTGACCGTGATAGGTCAGCTGATAAAGGACGTGGTGGCGCTCCCGGGTGACCGCACCAAATGTAGTCGGTTGATAAGCGACGCGTTGGTGGCGTCCCGGGTGACCGCATAGGTCGGTGAGCAAGGACGTGGCGGCGTCCGGTGACCGTATAGGCCTGGATAATGGGACGTGAGCGGCGTCCCCGGGTGACCAGATACTCGTCGGTGATAAGGAACGTGGTGGCGTCACAGGTAATAAAATATAGGTCCGGTGATAGAGGACGTGGTGGCGTCCCGGGTGACCGTATAGGTTTCGGGTGATAAAGGACGTGGCGGCGGTTGGCCCCCAAGTGATCCGTGATAGGTCGGTGATAAGGACGTGGTGGCGTCCTGGGTGACCGGCAGATGGGTCGGTGATAAGGACGTGGTGGCGTCCTGGTGGACCGTGTATAGGTCGTCGGTGATAAGTGAAGCGTGGGCGGCGTCGCTGCGGTGACCGTATAGTCGTATAGGTCGGTGATAAGGACGTGGTGGCGTCCCGGGTGACACCGCGTGTCGGTGGTATTAAGGACGTGGTGGCGTCCTGCCCGCGACCGCGCATAGGGTTCGGTGATAAGCGACGTATGGTGGCGTCCTGTGGCCGTATAAAGTCGGTGGTGATAAAGGATCGTGGTGGCGTCCTGCAGGTGACCGTATAGGTTGCGGTGATAAGGACGTGGTGGCGCTCCGGGTGACCGTATAGGTCGGTGATAAGGACGTGGCGTCCTGGGTGACCGTATAGGTCGGTGATAGGGCGTGGCGGCGTCCCGTGGCCGTATAGGTCGGTGATAAGGACGTGGTGGCGTCCCGGGTGACCGTATAGGCGGTGATAAGGACGTGGTGGCGTCCCGTGGACCGGTGGCCAAATAATGCCGGTGATAAAGGACGTGGTGGCGTCCCGGTGTGACCGTATAGGCCTATGGGTGATAGGACGTGTTGGCGTCTGGCGACCGTATAGGTCGGGTGATAAGGACGCGCGTCCCGGTGACCGTATCAGGTCGGTGATAAGGACGTGGTGGCGTCCGGTGGCCGTATAGGTCGGTGATAAGGACGTGGTGGCGTCCCTGGTGACCGTATGGGTCGGTGATAAGGACGCGCGGCGTCCCGCGATCATGTTTGATATGTGGCGTCAAGTGATAGGTCGGTGATAAGGAACGTGGTGGCGTCTGGGTGACCGTATAGGTCGGTGATAAGGACGTGGTGGCATCCTGGGTGACCGCATAGGTCAGTGATAAGGACGTGGTGGCGTCCTAGGATGGAAGTTTTACGATTTTCCTAATCGGGGGGTTTAGGCCTTCCGGTCAGAGAGATAGTTGTGAGGACTTGAATCGTCTTCGATTGCGGTGCCAGGTGCCACGGGGAGGACTTCAATTGTCATCTCGGCGGCGGTTGGTGCCACGCCTAATGGAGGACTTTGAATCGTCATCCGGCGGCGGTGTGTGGAGGCCTGGCCGCGTGTGATTCGAAAGATATGCCATTTTGCGTTTTTTGTATGTTGATGCAGTGTGGGGCGGACTTACGATGACTCGCTCGGCGATTCGAGAGGCGTGGCAAGGATGACGGCCTGATGATTTTTGCACCATGTTGGCGTTTGGGAGGCGCTTCGTGCCTTGGGACTTGTACGGGAGGAGGTGTCTGGGCTCCTTCGCGTGCTTGTTTTGCCGTTGAGTGGGCAAGGATGATGGCTGATGATTGCTTCACCATTTGGCGTTTGGGAGGCGCTTCGTGCCTTGGGACTCGTACTCTGAGGTGTTGGCTCCTTCGCGTGCTGCTTGCTTTTGCCGCTGAGTGGGCAAGGATGATGGTCTTGGGCCGGGGATATGCGCCTTGCATGACTTCCCTTGACTTGTTGGGGGAGGAGCTCGGGCTTACTTTGATGGCCGGTGCTTGCCGCGAAGCGGGCGGTTCGGCTTACATCCGACCGCCGGTGCTTGAATTGTAGGGATGCATGACCTTGTAGGGCCCTTTTCTCGTTGGGAAGATGACTTCGGGACCTCTTTGAGGGGCCAGTGGTTGAGCGTTTGGAGGCGTCTTGTGCCTTGATATTCGTACTGGGAGGTGTTGGCTCCTTCTTGAATTACCGTTGAGCTTCTTGAATTGCCGTTGGAGTGGGCGAGGACCGGTCTTACATTGACGGCCGGTGGTTGAATTGCCGTTGAGGTGGGCGAGGACCGGTCTTACATTGACGGCCGGTGGTTGAATTGCCGTTGAAGTGGGCGAGGACCGGTCTTACATTGACGGCCGGTGGTTGAACTGCCGTTGAGGTGGGCGAGGACCGGTCTTACATCGACTGGCCGGTTGAATTGCCGTTGAAGCGGGCGAGGACCGGTCTTACATTGACTCGGCCGTGGTTGAACCGCTAGGTGGGCGAGGACCGGTCTGCGCCGATGGCCGGGGTTGATTTGCCGTTGAAGTGGGCGAGGACCGGTCTTACGCCGATGGCCGGTGGTTGACTCTTGCCGCTGAGATTGGCGAGGACCTGTCTTACGCCGATTGATTTGAAGGGTTAGGGACCATTCTCCGCACTTGGATTTGGACCCGGAAAAGGCCTTAGGACAGCCAAACAGGCAAAGATTATAAGGGCAGAAAGTAATTTGGCCACCCCTTGCAAAGAGGTCCGTACGGACCAACTCCGGGTTGCAAAGAGGTCCGTACGGACCACCTTGTTTTTTTACAGCTCCTGTGTTTGACCAGCTTTAAATGACCGAGCCCTTCCCCATTCCTTCTTCCTCATTTTCCAGCTTCGTGAACTGTGCGAGAGAGAGAGAAAAATTCCTCCATTGTTAACCAAAATCAAAAAATTTTTGCTTGAATTTCTTGCCGTTATGGCCGAAGGATCTCGAAGGAGTCGTCATTAACGCAATCGAGAGGTGGTTGAGCAAAGCCAATGGAGCTTCAAAGGAATTGGACTTCGTTCGCTCCATCTTCGAAGAACCCGGATGTTTTGTATCCGAATCTGAGGTGCATAATCGTCGCTCCATGAACGTTGGGGAGGTAAGAAATCTGTCTGCCCTTTTGATTTCCTCGCTTCGAATTTTTGAATGCTAGAACTAGGTTTTAGTTTTTCGCATTTTTGAATTATTTTATGCCTTTTGTGAAATTCTTGATGAATTGTTGAAAATGGACATGTAAAAATTGTGGGTATGTGTATTTTGTGCAAAAATGTGTAGATTAGCTCTTATTTGTGAAAATAAAGTGCCTATCTAGTGAATTGCATGCTTTGGTGTTTTGTACCGTATGCTATTTATGTATGTACATTATGAGAAAAATTATCGTGTAGTGATAATTTTGTGAAAAAATGTGACATGTGCCGTGTTTTGTGACGGGTTATATGTGAAAGTGTGTGCCGTGTTGGGACGGATTTTCTTTTGAGAATGTGCTATATAGTGTGTGCCGTGTTTTTGGGTGACGGACTTTGTGGGAAAATATAAAGTGCATATGTGCCGTGTTGGGAGACGGATTTTCTTTTGAGAATGTGCTATATAGTGTGTAGGCCGTGTTTTGTGACGGGTTACATGTGGGAAAAATTATATGTATAATGTATGTGAAAATTATGTGCAATATGTGCCGTGTTTTGTGACGGGTTACATGGAAAAATTATATGTATAATGTATGTGAAAATTATGTGCAATATGTGCCGTGTTTTGTGACGGGTTATATGTGCCTTTATATTAAGTACTGTGATTGACGTACCTTTGCTGTGTTTACCTGCAGGATGCGGGGCTTATGGCCGGGAAGGCCAAGAGGATGAAGACTCGGGGATCGCTCGAGGCTGTTGTTGAGCTATGGCAGCGGATGCCTGATATTTCCGTGGGCGGTAGGCCGAGTCCCCGGAGGTTGGTTTATGCTTCTGGCCTAGGTGTGTTTGTTGAGAACCCGCTGGAGCTGTTCGACACGAGGAAGAACAAGAGTGTCTTCCCCGGGCCTTTCTCGAGTACCGGTGGGATACCACCCACACCTTCCACCCGAGCCGGGCGAGGTGACAAAGTTGACGCCCACCGATTTTGCTGCTATTACCGGCTCTCCTTCAAAGGGGAGCCTCGTGAGGTGGAGAGACATGATCTCCGATGATGTGCCGACCGAGCCGCCGGGCTTTGAGCCCCCGCGCAGGGCCCGGGATGCCGTGACAAACACGACGTGGAGATGAGGATCACGGCCGCATTGGGGCCTACATCCGGGTACCGGCCAGTGACAATGAGCGCTTGGCGCGCTCCTTCTTGTGGTATGCACCGGCCCGAGACTTTGTTCTCGAACCACGCGACCGCAGCCTCCCTTTGCTCGTTGGAGAGCTTGACCGATCTGGATAGGGTCTCGCGACATTGCTTGGGGCGAGGCAGCTTGGCCGAGCTCTACTTCTCCTTGGACCGGTTTAGCCTGGGGTGGCGCCGTTGGCCCGCTTTGACTTTGCTTTGGAGGTATGAGTTTATTGTCGTTTTTGATTTAGCAACTTGTCTTTTCTCCGTTGTCTTTTGCACTCGAGCCTTCTCTGTTTTTGTCACGTGTGGTTTTATGAGGTTTTCCAAAGTGCTTCCCGTGGGATAGAGATCCCTGAGGCCGGTTGCCGCGTACCCGCTTATCCGGGACGGGCTCGTACGGCGAGGAAGAGGAGGATCACTGGGGGAAGCTCACCATCGCCTACTGGATGTGCAGGAGCGTTTGGAGCGGGATAGCCGTGAGGGGTTCGTCTGCTCCCGTGGACTCGTATGAGGGAGATGAGTTCGAGGGGGCTCCCAGAGGTGACAGTAGCGGCGGAAGATGCCGCGAGGCTTGACTTGTGACGCCCACTGCACTGTGGAGCGAGTCTTCTCGGGCAAGATGGCCCCTGTGCTTCCCCGTGGCTCCGAGGGACCCTCCCTTTGGGATGCTTGACTCCCGGACATGGACGGTGCTTGACTTCGAGAGGTACCTTCGCGGTGTCGGCGCCGAGGAGTTCATTTTATACGGCGAGGAGTACGGGGCCTTCGTGAGAGGAGGAAGCCGAGGACGCCTGTGCATCGGGCGCGGAGAGAGAGGCCGGCCCGCAGCTCCCTGTGAGGATTGCGATGCCGGACCGGATTTCACGTACGTCCGCGGGGACGGATCGAGGAGGAGGGTGTCTCAGATCTGCTCGGAGCGTGCCCGCCGCATATAGAGTGGACCCCGACAGATCGGCGAGTGTGCCGACTCTTTTCCATCTTGGCATCTTTTCTCTGCGTTTTTCTCTTTTTGTTGTTGAGTAGAACCGCATTTGATGAGCGTTTCCTTGGCTTCTTGTTGGTGCAGTCCCGTGGAGAGCCTACGATATGCCGACTGCTACGTGGCGATGCGCTCCTTCGCTAAGAAGATGGCGTCGAAGGTGTCCCGTCGGTCTTCGCGTCGTGTGCCGGCGCACGAGCCTATGCCTTCGAGGCATTCCGTGGACGTTCCTCCGCCTAGAGCCGAGCCGGAGCCGCAGCAGAGGGGCCTTTGAGGCGGCATAGCATGGATGCCGGGACGTCTTCGGGAGGCCGCAGGCCTTCGAGGGAGCAGCCCTTTTATCAGCTCATGCCTCCGCACGGCGCACGTGGTGAGGGTTCCTCGAGCCTTCTTTCTTTGATCCTTTCGCCGGATTTGATCCTTCCGAGTACTTCTCGTGGGAGCCTCAGCGGGTGCTCGGTATTCGATGATGAGGATGTGACGGGCGGGTAGTTCGGGCTGGGATGCCCGACTTTCTTTGGAGGATCTTGGCGAGGAGGATGATGATGAGGATTCCGAGTAGTATTCATTTGCTTTCCCTCTTTTCATATCCCTCTCTTTTTTTTTTTTTTTTGTTTAGCAACAGACATTTTTGGTACCCGTAATAAAACACATGTATTTGCATGGCAAACAAGATTTTATTTTAAGATGTAATGTCATTTATTTTTGTGGATTCCCTGAATTGTCCTAGAAATTGTTGCTATTATTATTTTTATTTTTGTACATGCCACGTGAGCCGAGAGTGCGTTTGTGGGTAGTGTTGGTTTGCCGGAAATGGCTTTGGCCGTGTTTGACCGTTTGGAGCAAGGTTTTGCTTTGAGGACAGTGGTTTTTGTACCTGTTTTCCTGGGAAATGGGTTCTGTTTGCAAGGAGGTCCGTACGGACATACTTAGCATGCAAAGAGGTCCGTACCGGACCAACCTTGCTTTTGGGAAGGACATAAATGCTTTCCAAAGGCTCGTTCTTCCTCATTTCCCATTTGGTACCATTTTCGAGCTTTCTTCCCATTTTCTCTAGGAACCTCCATTTTTGCCATGGATTCTTCGTATGTCCCTAGAATTTTGCCGAGGCTTTCGCGAGAGGCAAGCACACTTCCTCGATGGGGCTGAAAACGTGGATGCGGGGCCGTAAAAATTACCCGGATCCGGCGCCACCGGTTGCTGCTTTGTGAGCCCCGCATCTCGCATTCGTGGCCCATTCGGGAAGTCGCCCGGATCCAGAGGCGCACATGATCGGCGCCCTAAGCATCCGGCTTATTCCGTTTTAGCGTTGCGTGTCGGGAAGGTGTCTCGCCGTTCTTTGCTTTTTCGCATTTTGTCGTCGCCACTTGCCCGTTTTTATTAAGCCCAAAGCATTGAAAAAGGGCATCGGCTTAAAGATAAATTTTAAAGCTACGTTTTTGTGTGATGAAGATTTTTCACAGTTCCGGAGGAGTCTGTGATGACTCCCGGAAGAGAAGTATTAGAATCATTAGAGCTCACCCGAAGTAAGCCTCGTACAAATGGCTCAAGTCTTTCGGATACCCACTAATATCCTTTAAATGTTGTGTGTGTGTGTGTGTGCTTTTAAAAAATGCATGTCAGTATCGGATGCCTGGTTATCAGAGTGCTACGTATGCTATGTATGAAAATGTATTGAAATAGTAATGGAAGGAAGCCTTACCAATGTTGGTTCAAGTGTCTACGATCTTTCCGCCAGGGAGATGGTGTTTGAGGTCGGATGTTAAGCGTAGACGTCGGTACGGATCGGGTCATTGCTTCTGTGGAGGGGGTCCTGGGTTGGTTCATGGGACCGAGTTTCTACGGCGTGGAGATTGGTAGGCTGTAGGCTGCGTTCCGGCGAAGGTTCTGGGCTGTGCGTGGGGATCAGTCGGGATCACTCAGGCAAGGCAGGTTCTGGCGTGCGTCGTGGTGGCGTGAGTCACGGCAGGAGTTTCGGCGTGGTTTGGGATGCGTCTGGGTTTGACTCTTGGGAAAGAGAGTCGGACACCTGCGTGGAAAGACCCGTGCGAGGCCTCTGAGTACCACGAGGGGCCTCGCAGTACCTCGAGAGTGCCACCTCTAAGCAGCGCGGGAGCCGTCTCTGGGAGCGCTCGGAGAGGCTTCTGAGCACCTCGAGGGGGCTCTGGAAGGCCTCTGGAAGGATCAGAAGTGGGCCAGGAATGCCTCGAAAGGTCTTAGAAGGGGAGCCAGAAGGCTTAGGGAGGAAGAAGTGGGAGGTGTGAAAAAATGAGGAGGGGAAGCCCTCTATTTATAGTTAGTGGAAAACTGCATTCAAGAGGTCCGTACGGACCTCTGTAGGAAATAATGATGGATTTCCGGGATTTGAGGGAATCTCAGTGGACTTTAAAGAGGGATTTTTCGTAATGAGGGTATGTACGTGCAAAAAGAGGTCCGTACGGACCTTTTGGCATGCAAGAGAGGGCATCCCGTACGAGACTTTCCATGCTCTTGTGAATGTGATGGCGAAGCTAGCTGCAAATCGAGAGCTTTCCATACCATATATGGCACGTCTCAATCGGAGTTCGTATGAAGTGGAGTTATGACCTGGCACCGGAAGTTTGCCTACGGTTGTCAGTTGTATGTTGGGATGGAGAAAGCGGATCCAGATTGGGAGTAACTTACTGAGTAAGCTCCCTACAGCGGCAACGTCACTTATGAAGGAAGTGGGGTCGTCGATAAGATAAGGGTCCTGATCTCGGATCGTTGTCAGATCGAGGTGACCGCGCAGAGCCTGCTCATGAAGACGCGGTGTTGTCTCAGGCGACCGCTGTATTTATGCCAGACCCTGGTGATAGATTCCTACGATTGTGGGAATCAAGCCTCGATCAGTAGTGTCCTTTTGTGTGGCCGTTTTAGAGTGTCGTGCACGGCTGGTGCCACGCAGTATTAGGATTCCGAGAGCTCCGTTGGATACAAGGAATGTCCTCGTAGTCGCATAGTTCCGTGTGTGGCCGGACCCTCGTAATAGGATTCCTACGTATTCCTCGGGCGTGAATCAAGCCTCCTGGCCGTAGTTCGTAGGTCGTGAAATTGTGGGGTGAGTGTATGTGGAGCGTGGTGGTGTCCTAGCGAGACTCTGTAGTGTGACGCGTGGTGGTGTCTGTCCAGGAGGCCATGGGTCGATAGGGCTGGACCACAGACAGCCAGGATTCCCTACGTATGACCCTGCCGCAGGGGAATCATGCAGCACAGCGTGTGCGTAGTTCGAGTGATGGAAATTCTGTACGATTTTCCTAATCGGCGGGAGGTGTGGTGGTGCCACCTGCAGAGTCGGTGGTTAAAGGCCATGTGATGCAGGGTGAGTTATGAGACGTGGTGGCGTCTGGGATAGGGAGAGGCCCTACGATTTTCCTATTCGGGTGGTTTAAGGCCTTCCCGGCCGGGATAGTAGGATAGAATGATTTGGGAGATTTATACGGTCTTCCTGACCGAGTGGTTTGTAGAGCCTTCCGGGCCGGGGATAGTGATATGCCTTGGGCGATTTATGCGCCCCTGGGGTAGTGTTTAAAAGCCTAGGCACTGTGGTGAAGTAAGTGAGGTTTGTGGTGAGGTGAATGGGTGATAGCCCTGTTGACCGAGTTGGCGAAGCCTTCCAGCCGGGTTGCTCGTGAAGGCGTCTATACAACTCGGGTGGCTTAGGCTTCCTCGGAGTATGAACCTAAGTTGGGACCCTGGATTCGGGAGTATGACCACTAGTTACCTAGTTCGGAGATATGAACCTAAGTTGGGACCTAGTTTCGGTGAAGTATGAACCTAAGTTGACCGAGTTTGAAGTATGAACCTAAGTGGGACCTAGTTCGGGGAGTATGACCTAAGTTGTGGCCTAAGTTAGGAGTATGACCTAAGTTGGAGTACGACCTAAGTCGGGTTTCGGCCAGAGGCTATGACCTAAGTTGGGACCCTAGTTCATGAGATATGACCTAAGTTGGGGGTTTAGTTTCAGAGTATGAACCTAAGTTGGGACCTAGTTCGGGAGTATGACCTAAGTTGTGGACCTAGATTCGGGAGTATGACCTAAAGATTCAGGTTTTAGTTTCAGGGAGGCGAACCAATCGGGGACCTAGCCTTATGAAGGCCTAAAGTTGGAGTCAGGACCTAGTTCAGAGTATGACCTAAGTTGTGGGCCTAGTTCGTGAGTATGAAGCCTAAGATTGGGACTTAGTTCGAGAGTATGACCACTAAGTTGAGACTATTAAAACGTCTGGACCCTAAGTTGAGTTTGATGGGCATTTTGGACTCCTAAGTATGGAACTTTTTGTTTGTAGAATTTTGGAAGACGTATTTACTCTTCTTTTATGTAGCATTTATTCTGACTATGTATTGCAGGTGAAGTTTATTTATTGGACATAAGTTGCTTTGATGTTTTTGTAGGATGAGGCACCTATAGCTGTGAGAGACTTTGGAATTGTTGAGGGCGTGGGGCGCCTCGGCCAGAGATGAAGGACGTGGGGGCGCCTGGCGGCTAGGGAATTCTTTGAAGTGTTAAGGGCGTGGTGGCGTCTCTGGCGCCTACGATCGAATGTGAAGTGTTGAGGGCACTCTTCTTGAAATGTTGACGTGTGGCGCCACGGCCAGATTTATTTGACATGCGCTGCGGATGTTTTGACCGAAATCGTTTGAAGTTTAATAGAGTCGGTGAAAGGATGAGGGCTCTTGCTGACGGAGTGTTCGAACTTGCGGTGAGGGGCGAGTGGAACCTCTGTCGAACTTGGTGGCGGGAGGAGCCCTCTGTTGAACTTTCGTTGAGGCGAGATGGGAGCACCTCCCGACCGAGATGGTGAGGACGAGGTGGCGCTCTCTGGCTGAATTGCTTGCGTGTTAGAGGGCATGTGTGGAACGCCTCTGAACTGGTGAGAAGGCGAGGTGAGAAGAATTTAGCGCCTCTGTACGAAGCTTGGTTGAGGGCGAGGTGGCGCCTGCGGTACCGAAGTTGCGGGGAAGGCGAGATGGAGCCTGTCGAACTTGGATGCAGGGCTTGGCGTAGCGCTCTGTACCGAGACTTGCGGTGAGGGCGAGATGGAGCCTCTGCCCGAGACTTGGTGAGGGCGAGGTAGAGCCTCTTTGCATTCGAACTTGCGCGGTGAGGCGAAGTGGAACCTCTGCCTGAACTTGGTGCGAGGGCGATGGTAGCTGGCCGGAGCTGCTCGAACTTTCTGTGGGAGGGCGAGTGGAGATCTACTGTCCGGGCCCGCAGGGCGAGGGTACGGTCCGTCCGAACTTGCGCGAGGCGAAGGAACCCTCTGTCTCGAATCATGAGGGCGAGGTAGCCTCCGTCCGAACTTCTGCGAGTGGCGAGGCAAATACCACCGAACTTCATGAGGCGAGATGGAGTAGCTCCTGTCTGAACAACGGGAGAGGCGAGATGCCCGAATCCTGTCGCGTACGAACTTGGCGAGGGCGAGGTAGCGCCTCTGTCACAGCTTGCGGTGAGGCGAACTGCGAGGTGAGTAGCGCTCGAACTTTCGGTGAGGCGAGATCGGAGCCCTCTCCGTTCGAACTTGAGTGAGGGCGAGGTGCCGCCTGTCCGAACTTGCGGTGAGGGCGAGGTGGAACCTCTCTAGCCTCTGTCCCCCGAACTTGCGAGGGCGAGGTAGCGCCTCTGTCTCGAACTGCGGGGAGTGGCGAGATGGAGCCTCTATCTCGAACTTGGTGAGGGCGAGGTAGCGCCTGCATCCGAACTTGGTGAGGGCGAGACGGAGCCTCTGCATGCCTCCGAACTTGGTGCGAGGGCGAGGTAAGCGCCTCCGTCTCGAACTTGCGGTGAGGCGAGTGGAACCTCTGTCTGGCCGGAACTTCGCGAGGGCGAGGTAGCGCCTGCGTCTCGAACTTGCGGGGAGGCGAGGTGGAATCTGCAATGTCGAGCACTTGGTGAGGGCGAGGTAGTCGCCTGGGCCGAACTTGCGGGAGGGGCGAGATGGAGCCTGCCCGAACTTGGTGAGGGCGAGTAGCGCCCCGTACGAACTTGCGGGTGAGGGCGAGATGGAGCTTCTACGAACTTGGCGAGGACGTGGGATGCCTCGAGTGCCGGACGAGGAGAGGAGGGATGGCTCATCTTCTTTTTCCTTCTTCATTCTTATTCTGTGGACTTCTTGGATTATCCGGTCGAGGAAAGGTCTTGGAGTTCAACGAGGACGATGATGCTGGTCGGTGGGCGCCGAGATGCCGAATTTCTCATTTGTGGAGGAGGATGATGATGAATCGGATTAGGGCTCTTTTGCTTTTCCTCTTTCCATTGTTTTTTTTTTGTAGAGCAAATGCATATTTTGTATGCTGTAATAAAACACTTGTATTTGCAAGAAAGTATTTTATTTAAGATGTAATGACGTATTTGTGATTCCGGGATTGACCTAGGAATTGTTGCTAGCTTATTATTATTTTTGTGCATGTCGCATGAGCTAGAATACCATTTGTGGTTAATGGAGGCCGAGGCGGCTTTAGCAAGTTTTCTCGAGCGGTTGGGGGCCGGGCAGCTTTGGCAGCTTTCATGAGCTGCGGTGGCGGGAGTGATGTCTCTCTGGGACGCGTTCGCTTTGTGCTTGATAGCCACTCTTTCGGGGATTGGCTACCTCGGGATATGTGACGGTGCTACTGCATGGATGTGGCGAGGCCATTGTCGGGCGGACGAGGATATCGTTCCTTTGGTTCCGGGGAAATCTTCCACGGTGTAGATCGTCCGTGATGAGGGACCGATTCATGTGGGGGGAAGCCCCTGCTTTGCTTGCATTATGGTTGCGAGAGAGGCTTCAAGCCATGCCTGAGTCTCCGGCGTCTCTTTGTCCGTGGACATTTGCTCAGTGACCTCTTGTCTTGGACATGGATCACCCGCTGGGAGAGATGGATAGCATATCTTGGTACGCATCGATTCGTTGGTGGGTTTCCCTTTGGGGATTGAAACTAGGAGGGCCCGTCAGAAGGTTCCTATGTTGTCGAGTTCCGTGTTGCCTTAGTCCTCTTTCTCGTGTTCCGTTGCTTGTTTCCCGTCGCCGGGATGAGGCAGAGCCTTTCTTGGCCGGGATGACATTGCCCAACGTGGAGGTAGCTTCTTTCGCATGACGCATCCCGATGCTTTTATGTATTTTCCGAGGGTATGGAAGCATTCCGCTTTCCCTCCCGCGGTGCTCCTTAGATGCGGGAGAATGTTGTCTTGACCATCGAGTACCGGATTGGTATGAGTAGCATATCTAAGTGCACCCAAGTGGTTTTGGGGAGCAAAGTGAAGCAATTCTCGGGGCAAGATTGTCGTCTCCGCTATAGCCTTAGGAGTGCGAAGCTTGGTCTAACCCTCGTGATGTCATGGGAGACGCTTTGTTTGACTACGTGACTCGAGTTGTGACCGGCGAGAGGTCCCCTTGCGGAGGCTCGTAGGGAGGAGATCCGAGCCGAGGCACGGGTGAACGATGCTCTCGAGAGCGACCGGATTTCGTTTGACACGACAAGGAGGACTCGATCTCGGAATGAGGGAGACAGAACTCGCTCATGGGGAATGAAAAAGACTCGTTGAGGACGAGGGAGGAAAGGAAAGAGTGATGAAGGGCCAAACGCGAGTAGCATGGAATGACCTTCGAAACACCGAGTATCCATTCATCGCGCATCGCATGACACATTGATTGTTAAATGTTTTAAGTCGTCTTTTAGCATGTTGTGAGTTTGAGAGTAGACCGTGCTTGAACTCATCAAGAAGTGTTTTAACCGTGATGATTTGTGATTTACTTTTAAAGCTTTGTCGAGACGCAAAATCTCTTGCTTGCTTTCTTTCCGAGCCTTCGTGGCATCAATTTTTGGAATTTTGTGTATTCCTTAGACCGAACCACAACGAAGAGCCGCCACGTTCCCCTCGGACCGAGAGGCTCAGTCCGCGTAGTTCGACCCTCTTTTTGTGGAAGAAATGACTCGTAATGTACACTTCGCAAGGGCGTATTTATTTTTGAAAAGGCGGGAACGGGTCCCCTTTTGTGTGAATGCCTTATTTGATGTAGGCACAAAAGAAATGCTTTTGGGTTTGACTCTTTTGAGAGAGTATGAGTACCGAAAAGCTTGTAAAAGTGTATGGAAGCTCCTTTTACGATGTAGAAAATCGTTGTTTAGCCTCTATTGTCCTATTTTGTAGAAAAAGAAGACTTGTCGAGACATCTCGAAAACTTGATTTGTTCACAATGATCACTTGTTTGCTTAAAACCCTTTGTTGATGTTCTGTTATTCAACAATTAAACCCGATATGCTTTGATTAATCACGAGGAGAAAGTCAACCGGTATCAAGGATCGAGTTGGTCTCGGTGTGAAAGAAGGTTTGTGTATAGGAGAGGTCATTGATGAGATCGGGTTTGTGGATTTGTAATGTGTTTATGATCGGACCATTTCTCGGATGCCTACGTTCCCCTTAAGACAAGGAGCTCGGAGTCGACGTAGTTCGGGTTTGACCGTGTTTGGCTTTGGGGGCCAGGCATGAATATTTGCGCGGCCTTTGGCGAAAAGGCTCTAAGGTTCAATGACGAGGCACAGTGCCTTGAGGTGATTCCTTGACAAGTCGTATTTGACGGCAGCTTTAATGAATCCATTGCTTCTTGATCGTTGGCCTGGGGTCTTTGACCTCATTTATTTTTGTGAAGCTTCGCAGCTCTTTTTTTTTTTGTGTAGCTTCCGCTTGAGCTTTTTTTTTTTTTTTTTTTTTTTTTTTTTTTTTTTGTGCAGCCTTCGAGGGCGAAGGCAAGCCCCGCTTGAACTTTCTTGATGCGCACGAGGGCGAAGGCAAGCCCCTAAATTGTTGTCGACATGGGGTCAATCTTTTGATGCCGAGTGACCTTTTGTTGTCCTTTTCGATGTTCCCCGCCGTCGCTGACTTGGTCAAGGTGATGGTGGGGACATGTTTTGAAAAGTGTATGGCTTGATGGAGGCCTTTGTGTGGGGTATGGTAAGGTGTATGGGGAGCTATCGATTGACTTTCTCACACCAATTAATCAAAGCATTAATCATTTGTGGAATTACTTGTTGAGCAATGCAAGTGATCACATAGAACAAAACCATTTCATTAAATGTAATGTGGGGTGCAAAATAATGTCTCAAGTCTAGCAAGAAAAGAAAGAAAACTTTCGTATGGAAAATTGAAGACTTAATTACAATGTCCGAGGAGGACTGATTGAATGAGAACAAAGATTACTAGAACCTACGAGGTGGACTGTATGATTCTTTGATTTGCGTCTCTTTGGACTCTTCAGCAGTTCCCAAATTCATTTTGGTTAGAACATTCTCGGCAGCTTGGGCCCGATTTTTCTCTCGTTTGACAACATGCTTAAAGATTTGTTTAATGCATTGTTCATTAATGTGTCTGCGTCTTTATCAAGTGAATCATTATTAACTGTTTTTGATTAGTTAATTTATCATTTGTTAAAGTGGCAATGAGGGGATACTCAGAAAGGTCGAACTTTTATTCGAAGCATAAAGAAGCGCAATTTTTGTTACAAACACATAATCTTCAGGCATAAGGCCGTCAGACGACTCGAGAGACTTAAACTTTAAACACGACAGACTCAGGGTCTTTTATTTTAGAAGCTAGACTCTAGGAGACTGGGGTTAGATCAAGCTTCCAGACGATTTCTTCTTTGCTGGTTGTGGGTCATGAGAAGGTAACCCAGTTCCTCAATGGCATTTTTGACGCGCTTGAGAAGGTCGAAAGGCTTCTCATCGATGCTTTCCCCAATTGTTGTTGGGGAATTGATTTCCGATCGTGCTGGGACCGCGTGGGCATTCCAACTTTCCTTCTTCAATCAGCCTTTGGATCGCTTGTTTTAGTATGACGCAATTGCTCGGTGGCGTGGCCCGGTAGTTGTGAAAGCGCAATGCTTGCTCATATCCACGCTTAGGTTAGGATTCCTCGGCTGATAATTCTCAAGGGGCTTTGAGCATGTTCTGCTTCATCAACGCCTCAAACACTTGGCTTAGAGGCATTCCAAGGTTGTCGAAGTGCCGAGAACGCCGCGTCCGGAGGATTGTTATTTCTCGTGGGCGCTTGATCGCGGCTTCCTTGGACTCCGTTCGATGTAGTGGATCACTCCGGCGGCCTCCTTTCCTATGTTTGGAACAAAGGCCGAATTTGACGAGGCCGCTCGGTAGCGGAAGGAAGAAGCAAGAGTGGCTGGTGTCTTTTGTAGGCTCAAGGTTTTTTCGAACTTGGTCCCGGCATTGACCATGGCACGTAGGTCGGGAGAGAAGTGGTGTCTAAGCATGGCCCTCAGAGATGGTTTGAGGCAGGAATGGAAGATATCCATTTGCTCTTCTTTGGAAAGCGGATCCATTATCTCGCTAAGCTTCCAATTCCATCTTTTGTAGAACTCGCCAACGGGTTCATCATCCTTTTGCTCAAGGCTTGCAGATCGTGGCGGCTTGTCTCCCACTCAAGGTTGGCGCGGTACTTCTCTAGGAAGATCTCGCCGATTTGGTCCCACGTGGAGCGGTTTTCTCGCCTTTACATTGAGGAACCATCTTAGCGCTCGTGGGATTTGAGAGAATGCCGGAAGTGGTCCGCCATCTCGTTGAGGGGTTGCCCTTTCGCTCTCATACCCGTGACGTAGGTGTCGATGTGGGTTTTGGGCATTCTGCTCCGTCAAACTTTTCCATTTCCGGCATCCCGAACTTTGGAGGGAGAGGGACCACTTTGTTCGGGATCGGTAGGCGTGAGGGAGTCCTTCCGAGAACTAGCTAGCTTGCCTTGCATGTCTTTCATCCGTTCGATCAACCAAGCCACGCAGGGTCACTGTCTGAGGCGGGTTACCGTTTTCGTGGACGGAAATCGAAGATGGAGGTGGATCGGGTCGATGGGATCGCCATTCGGGAGTCTTGGGAGGTAGTTGAGTGTATACCCAACCCATACCCCGGGGTGTTGAAGTTGAGGGCGTGATTGCCAGGTCCGCTAAGCGGCTGTGTTGGGAACTCGGGGAAACGATTCGTTAGCCCCAATCGCGTGCTAGCAGTGGCAAACTTGAGATGTCGGGATATCCGCTCGGGATGCCCGTCCCCGGTAAGAATGGGGACTTCGATTGTGATTGCGAGGCTCGTATAGAGGCAAAGGATTGAATCCCGGGGGATACCGAGATGCACCGGGATCTCGAAGTGAGCAGCACGTATGTGTGCCGTTAATAATGAGCTTGATGTGCGTAGCCGGAAACCGACCGATCTCGAGGCAGCATGTCTGAGCCGCTTGACCGATGCCGTGAGGGGAGCTTGAGCGAGAGCCGCTTTGCGTTGCCGGGATCTCGTAGCTTGGCGGAGGCGGGACCCGCCGATAGCTTTGAGAAACCGGGGAGCCGTATGTTCGTCTTCTATGAGAACAAAGGTTCCATCAGTTTGGGAACCGCAATCGTTCCTCGAAGACGCAAGGTGTCGACGATCCAGCTTGCTGTTCTTCTTGGCGCTTCTTGATGGCTTCAAGGCTCGCAGACCTCCTCCATTGTCCCGGAGATTCCTTAGTGGCGGGGTTCCGTTTCCCTCACCGTTATCCGTCGATCCCGTCATGGGGGAGTATTGGACGGTGCGGACCGTTGAACTCGGAAGCGGCTATCGGACCTTGTGACCTCAATACCGAAAAGGCGGCTTCCAGGATTCTCAACCACTCTCGGTTCGCTGGAGGGGGTGACGGGCAAGGTTTAGACACAGGAATGGCCTAGCGGGATAGAAGGGGGAAATCTCACGTGGCATGCGGTTTTCGTTTCTTTTATTTTTTTTTGTTGTTTTAATTTACTTAAAACAAAAGATTTTCTCGTAATCCTAGGTAGGTTGGAAAAGATTGCTCTTCTTTTTCGCAACTATGCTAGATCCCGGGTCGCCGGAGACCATCTCGTGCGGCTATAAGCCCCTCGTTTTGCACCTCGTATTTCGACATCCCGGTGGACACCCTGTGCGAGGGTCCTATAGCGCAAGCGGTTTCCACCGGCCTAAAAGAAAAATCGAACCTAAGGACCGAGCTCCTGTCATGTTCGTTTTGATGCGTTAGCCATGTGAATAGTGAACCGAGCCGGCCACCGAGTCAAGATCGTGTCAAGAGTTCGGCATGACCTTCTCTTTGCTTGCTTGCGCAAGGGATCCGTGACGTTAGGCGTTGGTCGGGTCATATCGTCATGGCCGACGTATCAAAGGCGTGATGACATGGTGTCACGCGAAAGCATGGATGTATATCCGGACGGAACATCGTTCTCGGGTGTAGCTTCTGAAATCAAGATCAAAGTCAAGATTTTAGCATGACCTTTCATCGCTTTGCTTGCGCAAGGGATCTTGAGTTCCGAGCCTTGACTCTAAAATGGCCTGGCATGGTATATGTATCCAGCCGTATGACACCTGACCGGGTAAAACCAACCGAGTCCGGGACAGAGTGTGACTCAAGACTCAAACGTGCGGGGTGGCCGACGCTTGGCTAGGATGGGATGTTTGGAATGATCCCGTGCGCGCCCAAGAGGCCTAGGAAGACCAAACGGACCGCAACCGAGACCACTCCGGGTTAAGTGGTCAGAGCCATAAGTAGATCCGAGGCACAGTGAGCATAGTGTGCGGTGTAACCGAGGCAAGAGCAGAGTAGAGTGCGGTGTAACCGAGGCAAGAAGGCGCGTAGTGTGCGGTTTCTAAAATTCTTTTTCCGAGTAAAATAGAAGTTTTTGAAGAATTTTAAATGTATGCACGATGTATATTGATGCATTTTTTTTGTATTTTTTTTTTTTTGTAAAATAAAAACGAAGCACGTGCACACACACACAACAGCTTAAAGGAAGGGGTAAAATGAAAGTTTGACCCTCATCATCGTTTTAAAAATCTTTTGTTTTGTTTAAAAGTTTTTAAAACAAAATGTCCCCGGAGTCGCTAACCGAAATTACCCGGATCCGGCTCGCGCGGAGCCCCGCATCTCGCATTCGTCGCCGTTCGGGAAGTCGCCCGGATCCGAGAGGCAAGACAATCGCACCCGCATCCGGCTTATTCCGTTTAGCGTTGCGTGTTGGAGGTGTCTCGCCGTTTTGCTTTCGCATTTTGTAGAGTCGCCACGCCGTTTTTATTAAGCCCAAAACATTGAAAAAGGGCATCGCTTAAAGATAAATTTTAAACCTGTTTTGTGTGATGAGATTTTGAGTTCGGAGGTCGATGACTCCCCTAGAAGAGAATATTAGAATATTAGAGCTCACCCGAGTAGCCTCGTAAAACAAGTCTTTCTGATACCCCTAATATCCTTTAAATGTCATGTGTGTGTGTGTGTGCTTTTAAAAATGCATGTCAGATCGGATGTCTACATTGTATGCTATGTATGAAAATGTATTGAAATAGTAATGGAAGGAAGCCTTACCAATGTTGGTTCGCGTCTGTCTTCCGCAGGGGAATGGTGTTTGAGGTCGGAGTAGCGTTCGCACGGATCGGGATTGCTTGGAGGGACCGGCTGTCTGCGGACAGAGTTTCGGCGTGAGTTGAGGCTGTAGGCCGCGTTCGGCGCAGGTTCGGCGTGCGTGGGGATCGTCGGGATCACTCGGGCAGAGGTTCTGGCAAGTGCGTTGTGGTGGCGAGTCACCTCGGGCAGTTTCGGCGTGGTTTGGGATCATCGGTTTGACTCGGAAAAGAGCCGGGACACCGTGGAAAGACCGGTGCAAGGCCTCTGAGTACCACGAGGGGCCTCGTGAGTACCTCGAGAGTGCCTCGGGCAGCGGAGCGTCTCGGGAGCGCTGAGAGGCTTCGGAGCACCTCGAGGGGGCTCGGAAGGCCTCGGAAGGATCCGAAGGGGCCGGGAATGCCTCGAAAGGTCTTAGAAGGGGGAGCCGAAGGCTTAGGGAGGAAGAGAGAAGTGGGAGGTGTGAAAAATGAGGAGGGGAAGCCCTCTATTTATAGTAGTGGAAAATCGCAAAGAGGTCCGCACGGACCTCTTAGGTAATGATGGATTTCCGGATTTGAGGGAATCTCGTGGACTTTAAGGGGATTTTCGTAATGATTATGTCTGGTGCAAAGAGGTCCGTACGGACCTTTTGGCATGCAAAGAGGTCCGTACGGACTTTCCATGCTCTTGTGAATGTGATGGCAAGCTAGCTCTCGTCGAGAGCTTTCCAACCATATATGGCACGTCTCAATCGGAGTTCGTATGAAGGAGTTATGACCTCCGAAGTTTGCCTCTTCGTATGTCACTAGATTTGCCGAGGATGGAGAGAGCGATCCAGATTGGGGTACTTACAGCGGCGCCGTATGAGGCATCAGAGACGAGCTTTCGAGGTAAGGTTTCGTCTTTGCTCGGTTTGGTCTTTTAAGGAGTTGGTTCCTGATTGGGATTTGTTGCGGGCTGCCGCGAAGTTCTGGGATGTTAGGAGGCACGTGTACTGTTTCTCCTACAATGAAATGGTGCCCACTTTTGAAGATTTTCGGGCTTTGATTGGAGGACCGGAGGTGGAGGCCATCTCGCTTCCTTTGGTTGGTGGTGCCGCCGTGAGCGTGAAGCTTGCGTACTTTCTTCGTACTTCGTTGGAAGAAGTGCAGGCATGATCCTTGATTCGGGTCATATCGACATTTCCGAGCCGCCTGAGCGGTTCATGGCCGATGATGAGAGTGACGTCTCTTGGGATGTATTTGCCTTGTGCGTGATGGCGACGCTTTTCCGGTTAGTTCCCTTGGCATTTGTGATGGCGCTTTGCTAGATGTGGTAGGGCACCGCAGAGCCGGGAGAGGATATTGTCCCGTTGGTGCCGGGGGAGACTCTTCATGGTATCGACCGTCCGGCGACCGGGGATCGTTTTATGAGAGGGGGAAGCCCCGCTTTACTCACCTTGTGGCTGCGAGAGAGACTTCGTGCCATGCCCGAGGCTCCGACGTCGTTTAGCCCGTGGTCCTTTGCTCGCCGACCTCTTGTGTCGATATGGATCGCCCGCCCGGGAGAGATGGATGGCACAGCCTTGGTACGCATCGATCCGCCGGTGGGTTCCGCACCGGGAGGATCGAGACCGGGAGGATCTTGCAGAAGGGTCCTACGTTGTCGAGTTCCAGGTTTGTCTTGGTCCTCCTTCTATATTCCGTCGCTTGTTTCCCAAGCGGTTTGGGATGAAGCAGAGCCTTTGTTGGGCCGGGATGACCTTGCTATCGCGGAGGTAGTTCCTCTTTGTATGGCAGCCCTGTGTGCCTTCTTGTATTGTCTCGAGGGTATGGAAGTATTCCGCTTTCCCTCCCGCGGTACTCCTTAGACGTCTGGGAGCGTTGTGTTGACGACTCGCATCCGGCCCGGTATGAGCAGCGTGTCGGCACCCCAAGTGTGGTCTTGGGAGAGCAGCGTGTAGCGATTCTCGGGATCCGGCTGCCGCAGCAGCTATTGCCTTAGGAGTGCCGAAGCCCGGTCCGACCCTTTCGATGTGACGGGAGACGCTTTGTTTGACTACGAGACTAGAGTTGACCGACCGACAGGGAGAGGTCCTCTTGCGTACTCGCAGGAGGAGATCCGAGCCGAAGCACGGCGAATGAAGCCCCGAGAGCTACCGGATTATTTGACTCTACGGGGAGGACCCCGCATCTCTGACCGAGAGACGCAGTAGTTGGTTCACGTGGAGCGAAAGAAGACTCGTCTGGGACGAGGAAGAAAGGGAAAGAATGGCGAGGGGACAAGCGCAGATGGCGCGGAATGACCTCCTAGGTATCCATTCATTGCATTGCAAACACATTATTAGTTAAATGTATTAAGTCAGTCTTTTAGCATGTTGTGAACTTGAGAGTAGACCGTGCTTGAACTCATCAAGAAATGTTGTAACCGTTAGTGATTTGTGATTTACTTTTAAAGCTTTGTCGAGACGCAAGATCTTTTGTTTGCCTTTGCTTCGTTGTGCACTTTGTCGGTGTCCATCTGACTTTCTGTTGCATTGCGCGGACCCAGCGCTGCAGGCCCCCGACGGCAATCCCCTTTGCCGAGGCTTTCAGTGCTTGGCCGAGAGGTTGAATGCTCCTCGACAAGTCGTTTTGACGGTCTTTTCCGTAGCTTCCTTGCCTCTTGTTGGCGTCTGCTCTTGACCTCAATTTCGCAGCCTTCGCTTGAGCTTCTTTATTTATTGTTTTTTTTTTTTGTGAGCCCTCGCTCGAGCTCTTTTTTTTTTTTTTTTTGAAGCGCGTGAGGGCGAAGACAAGCCCCCGGCTCGAAGTAGACATGAGCCGCCGTTTGATGCCGAAGTGACCCTGATGTCCTTTGATGTTGCCGCCGTCGTTTGACTTGGTCAAGGTGACCGCCGGGGCGTGTTCTTGAAAAGTGCGGAGCTTCGATGGAGGTCTTGGTTGACATTCAAACTTTTGACTTTTTTGTGTATTTTTAGACCGGACCAATTAAGGTTGCCTACGTCTCCTGACTAGAGGGCTCAGTCCGCGTAGTTCGACACTACATGGAGTGCCAAGAGATGCACGCTTGTTCTTCTTCGTGCGAAGTATCTCGCGAAGTTTGCTTCCGTTGACTGGATTCATGAAGGGATTGCCGTCTAGGTCCGTTAGCTTCATGGCGCCTCCGGAGAAGATCTTTTGAACCACGAAAGGGCCGATCCACGTGGGTTCCCATTTTCCCAGCTGGGTTGGTTCGAGTGGGAGGCTTTTCTTTGAGTACAAGGTCACCTTCCCCGATGTCTCGGGATTTGACTTTCTTGTCGAAAGCTCTAGCCATCCCGCTTTGATAGGCTCGGACGTGTTCCATGGCCTTTAGTCGTCGCTCATCTAGCGTAGCCAATTGCCATGTCGGCTTCGGAGCCATTCGACTTCGTTGATGTCATTTTCCAAAGAAGACTCTGGAGTGAGGGAATTTCTAGCTCGACGGGAAGGACTCGCTTCCATCCCGTATGTCGTGGCAAATGGGGTTTCTCCCGTGGTCGTTTCCGATCGGGATGTGCGATAGCCCCAAAGTGCAAGGTGCAGCTTACGGGCCAATCTCGTCCTCGGTGGTCATTTTTCGGATGATCCGTTCGAGGGTTTTGTTTGCCGCTTCCACTCGCGCCGTTTGTTTCAGGGCCTAGCAGGGAGAAGATTTGTGACGTGTGATCTTGAATTCAGCCGCCAGCCCGTCGAATTCCCCTTCGAAGTGTGAGCCGTTGTCTGATATGACCTCATTTGGGATGCCGTATCGGCATATGATGTTTTCCTTGAGGAAATGTGCGACCTTCTTGGAGGTGAGTACCTTGTAGGACTTGGCTTCGACCCATTTGGTGAAGTAGTCGATGGCTACTAAGATGACGTCAATTCCCCAAGTGGCAAAGGGCCAAGGTGTAGTCATGCAGTAGAGATCGTGGGACGTCAATTCCCGATGACGTCAATTCCCCAAGTGGCAAAGGGCCAAGGTGTAGTCATGCAGTAGAGATCGTGGGGCGGCAGATGATTGAGGTTGGAGAACCGTTGGCACTTGTCGCAGCTTCGGACAAAGTGGATGCAATCTGCCTCCATGGAGATCCAAGAGGTAGCCCATCCCGAGAATGATTTGCATCGTGGCTCGGCATTCATGTGGGGACCGCAAGCCCCGTTGTGGACTTCGTTCATGAACTTGTCTGCTTCTTCTTGGCTGACGCAGCGTAGGAGTGGCCCGTGGTAGCGTTTCTTGTATAACATGTCCCCGAGGATGACGAAGTGAGAGGCAAGGCGTTTTAGGGCCATGATGCTCTTGGTTTTGACCCCTTCTGTGTGTTGACCTTCCTTGTTCATGAACGCAATTTCCCCGTTCTTGGGGTATTGGAAGATCCGTTGTACCATGGCTCATTGACGGGCTTAGGTTCCGGGTTCGATCTCACAACAAGAGTGTGAATTTCCTTTCGTCCGACTTTGAAGGGTTTGATTGCTTTTCCTTCGTGGATTTCCACAAGGGAGGCCAAGGTGGCTAAGGCATCCGCAAACCCGTTTCGGTCTCTTGGCAAGTAATGGAAGGTGACCTCTTCAAATTGTGTGATGAGGTCCTCTATGCAGCATGGTATTTTTGCAAGCCCGGTCTATGGTTTTCCACTTGTTGGAGACTTGGTTGATGATCAAGGCCGAGTCCCCATAAACTTCGAAGTTTCGACATTCCTCTCGAGTGCGGCTTGTAGTCCAAGAAATAAGCAGCTTCATATTCGGCGGCATTGTTGGTTACCTCGAAATTGAGCTTTATAGCAATTGGGGTGTGCTCGTCCTGGGATCCACCAAGAGCATACCGATGCCGTTTCCCTTTTGGTTGGCCGCTCCGTCGAAGAACAAGCTTGCCATCGATTTTCGCCTTCGATTGCGAAGATTCCCTCGTCCTGGAAATTGTGGTTCAGTGGCCTCGAGCCTCGTCGGTTGGGAAATCGCCCGCTTGTTCACCTACGGCCCGTCCCTTGATTGATTTTTGGTTTACGTACTTGATGTCAAATTCCGCCAGAAGAAAGACCATTTGGCGAGCCTCATCGACAGAGATGGTTTGTCGAAGAGGTACTTGACCGGGTCCATTTTGGAAACCAAGTGTACCGTGTGCGATCGCATGTAGTGCCGTAGTTTCCCGACAACCCATACCAGTAGCCGCGCAGGTTTTCTCGAGGGCCGAGTAATTGAGTTCGCCGCCTTGAAACTTTCGATCGACGAAGTAGATGGCGTTTTCGACCCGTGACTCTTTCTTTTCTTGACAGAGCATGGCTCCAACCGGCGGTGTCGGCCACGCTAGGTATAGCAACAGCGGCTTTTCCTCGTGGGGAGGACAGAGAATCGGAGGACTCACAAGGTATGCTTTTATTTTTTCAAAGGCATCTTGGCATTCCGAGTTCCATTCGATGTCGGCGTTCTTCTTCATCACTTGAAGATTGGCTCGCACATAGAGGTCAATTGGTTGACGAAGCGGCCGATATATTGCAGCGGCCCATGAAGCTTTTCACCTCTCGTCTCGAGTTTGCGGTGGTCTCATTTCGATGATAGCTTTGATCTTTTGAGGATCCACCTCGATGCCTCTCTCGGTGACTATGTATCCCAAAACCTTGCTCTCGGCTAACCCCAAATGTGCATTTGGCGTGGTTAAGCCTCATTGAGTGTTTTCGGAGGCGATTGAAGAATTTTCTCAGTTCGCGAGGTGTTGTCCGTCCGATCCCTTTGAGTGAACGATCATGTCATCGACGTACACTTCGATCTCTTTGTGGATCATATCGTGGAAGAGGGCGGTTGCCGCCCGTTGGTAGGTAGCCCCAGCCGTTCTTTAGTCCGAACGGCATTACCGTGTAGCGAGGTTCCCAGTGGGGTTGTGAAAGCCGCTCTTTTCTTGGTCTTCTTCGGCCATCTTGATCTGATTGTAGCCGGCAAAACCGTCCACGAAGGACTTGACTTCGAAATTGGTCAGAGTGTCTACCAACATGTCGATGTTGGGTAGTGGAAAATCGTCCTTGGGACTTGCTTTGTTGAGATCTCGGAAGTCCACGCAACAGTACTTTTCCATTGGCCTTCGTGACCGTGACAATATTGGAGAGCCACGTGGGGTACTCGATCACCCCGATGAAGCCGACGCTGAGCATTTTTTCGATCTCCTCTTTGACTTGTAAAGACCATTCTCGCTTGATTCGGCGTAGCTTTTGCTTGATGGGCTTAGCCTCGGGATTTAAGGGAATCCGTGCTCTACAATGTTAGGATCTAATCCGGCATGTCTCGGTAAGACCAAGCGAACACGTCCACGAACTCCTTGAGCAAATGCAGCCAATGCGTCTTGCTCGTGCCGGTGAAGAAACTTCCGATTTGCGTCTCTTTTGGCTCTTCGCCAGCTCCCAAATTCACTTTGGTTAAAACCTCCTCGGCAGCTTGGGCCCGGTTTTTCTCTCGTTTGACAACATGCTTAAAGATGTGCTTAATGTATTGTTCGTTTAATGTGTCTCGCTTCTTTATCAAGTGAATCGTTATTAACCTGTTTGTGTGTTAGTTAATTTATCGCTGTTAAAGATGCAATGAGAGGATACTGAAAGATCGAAGCATTCATTAAGAGCATACGGGAATACATTATTGGCAATGAGTTCGTAATCTTCCGGCGTGAGGCCATCGGATGACTCAAGAGACTCAAATTCAAAGCTAATGGACTCGGGATGAGTTTTGACACTAGACTCTAGGACTCGAGGGGTCGACCAAGTTGTTCGATCATGTCCTCTTTGCTGGCAGGAGGTCCGGAGAATGTGGCCCAGTTATTGAGTGGCAATGAGCTTGATAGGAGATGGGGCTTGAAAGGCTTTATGTCACCGTTCCCGATCATTGCTATCACAGAGTTATCAGAAACAAAATCGATTAGATCCGGCATCTCGATTTCTTCTTTGAAGAGCAGGTGTAGCAGTGGTTCGTCCCAAGCATCGTCTCGCGGAGTCTCTTGCTTTTGTCTTGGGCATTACTAGCTCGAATGCGCACTCGTCCTGCTTGTTGAAGGCAGGAGTGTTGACAGAGAGTTTTTCGAATTCTTCCGCCAAAGAGGGGGTTTTCCCGAACCAAAATTCGCTGTGAATAGTGGTGGTTGTGGATCCTGGCAGGGGCGGTGTGTCGAGGAATGCTCTTCGGACAGATTTGGCTTCGAGGCCTCCGAATCTTGCCAGGTTCGGGAGCTTGTCCATGGTTGTCGGCCAGCCTTGTTTGGCGCCGATCGCTCTGTTCCTTTTCTCGGATCTTCTTCCAAGTTGCCGGCCTTCCTTGTGAAGTACTTGGTCATGTCGAAGCCGTAAGGACGAAGATCGGAGATTGCGTGCAAGCCTCTTTTTGTTATCTCGTGGAGCGTTTACGTGCAGCTCGCTTGTCCTCCGCAATGTGTTCGGGAGTAGGAGAGTATCCCAGCCGTGTGGTATTCTCGTTCTTTGATATTGATGATCCGTTGAGTGCCCCGATGGCGTTTCCCAAACCGAGCCCCGGATGTAGTTCATGTGCTTCATCATTTTCATCTGGGGAGGGATCTTGTCCCAAATCAAAGGCAGTCGATGTGGCACACTTGGGCCTTTGGGCTTTCGATGGTGAACCCCGTTAACATCATGCCATCATCGTCGGGTTTGATTTCTAAGACCGGACGCCGTTGGTATCGGTCCTTTCAGTGACTATGCCGTCGCCGTAGATGATGGTCATATCTGTTCCTTGGACGAACTTTACGCACCGATGGAGAGTGGATGCCACCCCATTGATCTCGATGTAGCCAAGGGCGTCCCAAAATGGCAGTGAATGTGATCGGGATGTCGATGACTTGGAAGTCTGTCGACCATTTGTTTTCCAAACCAAAGGTTCAAGGTGGCTATTCCCAAGACTCGGGCGGATGTTGAGTCGTATGCCTTGATTGCTCGAGTCGAGGGCTTTAGATCGCTTGCTTGATCCCTAGCAAATCCATCATTTTGGCCGGAAGGACGTTCATGGATGATCCCCCATCTACCAACACCCGAGGGAGACGGCGCTCGTCCGCTGAATCAAGTATGTAGAGAGGCTCGTTGTGGTCGCCCCAAATTTTGGAAGATCGAGTTCTCGCGAAGGTGATGATATTGCCGTAATTGACGTTGCCAATCATCCGAACCGCCATCGTGTGTCACTGTGATGGGAACCATGGTCCGGGCCAGGCTTTCTTCCAACTTGAGCTTGTGCGGGTAAGATGAAGTGAGTAAGGACCAGAGTGAGATGTTAGCCTGAGTGCGCTTGAGCCGTGTCAAGACAGGATCTTCAACCTTCGGGGTCCAAGGTTTCAGCCTTCTTTCGCGTAGGGCCCTTTTCACCCGTGGCTCGTGTATGGCCGGCCTTTTGTCCGTCCGTGGAGGATTCACCGGGATTTGACCGAACGTGTCGTAACATTCACCTCTGGACTTATGGTTTTGCTTGTCTCTCCCGTTTTCTCGGAGTGGGAGGAGCCCGATTGGCGTAAGGCCGCATCGCGCATTTCAATTCGTTCACCGTCATGGCTTTTACCGAAGCATCAATAGTGGCTTTGAGATCTTCCCAAGACAGGGTTGGATTATCCGGACCTTCGGGCCTTCGGTGGCGGTGCGAAGCTCGTCCCACTCGATCATGGAGCAAACATTGCCGTGGCCCCGTGCGTAACTAGGCCGGGAGATTTGTCGGAGTAGATGACATAGTAGTCAAACTTTCCCGAGGGTTCTCCAAGGGTTCCGACTGTGGGATCACCAGATTCATACCTCTTTTCGCCTTTTGTCGAGAAGATAGCTTCTTCTTTCGTCGAGGACGGCCCTCGTTCATCGCATCCCGGGAATTCCATTTCCTGCACAAGCACCGCAATCGCAGACGTCCCACCGTATGTGTTCGTTGTTCGGCGGTGGTACCGGGACCTCGTGAGGCCGGATGGGCAAGCTTTCCTCCGGAAGGTCTTGTGGCCTTACGTCATAACCGCATGGCTCGTACGAGGGTAACAGTGTTGACTTCGGGAGACAATGAGAGACGTTAGAGGTCAGAGGAGCAGCCATGGCTTCGGGAAGCCCCTGTGGTTGGGTGGCTAAGGTTCCGAAGTGGTGCATGGCACCTTCGATCCAGCTTGTTGCTCACCTTGACGTTTCTCAATAGCCATGAGGACCTCGCCAAACTTCTTCCAAGTTTGGGAAATTTCTTGGGGGTAAGGTCCCGTTCCCATCGTTGTTATCCACCGACTTGGCCATGGGGATTGACTGACCGTCCCGGTGACAGAGCCGGGAAGAAGGTAGGACCTTGTTGTTTTGACACCGGGAGACGGGTTCCCGGTACTCTCGACCACTCTCTCGTTAGCCGGAGGGGTGACGGGCAAGGTTTAGACACGGGAATGGCCTAACGGGATAAAAGGGGAAAGCTCACGTGGCATGCGGTTTCCGTTTCTTTTATTTTTGATTTTTTTGTTGTTTTAATTTACTTAAAACATGTTTTCTCGTAATCCTAGGTAGGTTGGAAAAGATTGCTCTTCTTTTTCGCAACTATGCTAGATCCCGGGTCGCCGAGACCATCTCGCGCGGCTATAAGCCCCTCGTTTTGCACCCGTATTTCGACATCCCAGGTGGACAGCCCTGTGCGAGGGTCCTATAGTGCAAGCGGTTTCCACCGGCCTAAAAGAAAAATCGAACCTAAGGACCGAGCCTGTCATGTTCGTTTTGATGCGTTAGCCATGTGAATAGTGAACCGAGCCGCCACCGAGTCAAGATCAGTCAAGAGTTCGGCATGACCTTCTCTTGCTTGCTTGCGCAAGGGATCTCGTGACGTTAGGCGTTGGCCGGGTCATATCGTCATGGCCGACGTATCAAAGGCGTGATGACATGGTGTCATGCGAGCATGGATGTATATCCGGACGGAACATCGTTCGGGTGTAGCTTCGGAAATCAAGATCAGTCAAGATTTTAGCATGACCTTTCATCGCTTTGCTTGCGCAAGGGATCTTGAGTTCCGAGCCTTGACTCGTAAAATGGCCTAAGCATGGTATATGTATCCAGCCGTATGACACGGACCGGGTAAAACCAACCGAGTCCGGACAGAGTGTGACTCAAGACTCAAACGTGTGGTTGACGCTGCTAGGACGGGATGTTTGGAATGATCCCGCGCGCGCCAAGAGGCCTAGGAAGACCAAACGGATCGCAACCGAGACCACTCCGGTTAAGGGTTGTAGTGTGCAGTGTATCCGAGGCAAAGAAGGCGCATAGTGTGCGGTGTAACCGAGGCAAAGAAGTGAGTAGAGTGCGGTGTAACCGAGGCAAAGAAGGCGTAGTGTGCGGTCTCTAAAATTCTTTTTCCGAGTAAAATAGAAATTTTTGAAGAATTTTAAATGTATGCACGTATGTATATTGATGCATTTTTTTGTATTTTTATTTTTTTGTAAAATAAAAACGAAGCACGTGCACACACACACAACAATTAAAGGAAGGGGTAAAATGAAAGTTTGACCCTCATCATCGTTTTAAAAATCTTTTGTTTTGTTTAAAAGTTTTTAAAACAAAATTCCCCAAATGAGTCGCCAACCGAAATTACCCGGATCCGGCTCGCGCGCGGAGGCCCCGCATCTCGCATTCGTCGCCGTTCGGGAAGTCGCCCGGATCCGAGAGGCAAGACAATCGCGCCCGGCATCTCGGCTTATTCCGTTTAGCGTTGCGTGTTGGAGGTGTCTCGCCGTTTTGCTTTCGCATTTTGTAGAGTCGCCACGCCGTTTTTATTAAGCCCAAAACATTGAAAAGGGCATCGCTTAAAGATAAATTTTAAACCTGTTTTTGTGTGATGAGATTTTGAGTTCTGAGGTCGATGACTCCTGGAAGAGAATATTAGAATATTAGAGCTCACCCGAGTCGCCTCGTAAAACGAGTCTTTCTGATACCCCTAATATCCTTTAAAAAGTTGTGTGTGTGTGTGTGTGCTTTTAAAAATGCATGTCAGATCGGATGTCTACATTGTATTGAAATGTATTGAAATAGAATAGGAAGGAAGCCTTACCAATGTTGGTTCGTGTCTCGTCTTCCGCAGGGAATAGTGTTTGAGGTCTGAGTAGCGCTCCTGGATTGCTTCGGGATGCCGGTTGTCCGCGGACGTAGTTTCGGCGTGAGTTGAAACCGTAGGCCGCGCTGGGCGCAGGTTCGGCGTGCGTGGGGATCGTCGGGATCACTCGGCGCAGGTTCGGCGTGCGTTGGAATCGTTGGTTGGATTCGGGCGCAGGTTCGGCAAGGTTTGGGATCGCCGGTTTGACTCCTGAAAGAGCCGGACACCGTGGAAAGACTGTGCAAGGCCTCTGAGTACCACGAGGGGCCTCAGAGTACCTCGAGAGTGCCTCGGGGCAGCGCGGGAGCGTCTCGGGAGCGCTCGAGAGGCTTCGGAGCACCTCGAGGGGGCTCTAAGGCCTCGGAAGGATCCGAAGGGGCCGGGAATGCCTCGAAAGGTCTTAGAAGGGGAGCCGAAGGCTTAGGGAGGAAGAGAGAAGTGGGAGGTGTGTGAAAATGAGGAGGGGGAGCCCTCTATTTATAGTAAAAATTTCGGAGCAAAGAGGTCCGTACGGACCTTCTTGGTTATCCGTAATTTTGGATTTCCTCGATTTGAGGGAATCTCGCAATGATGGAGAATATTCTGGAATGATGATGTCCCCCATGCAATAAGGTCCGTACGGACCATCTTGCATGCAAAGAGGTCCGTACGGACCAACTCGCATGGAAGTCATCATTTCTTCCGGGATTTGAGGGAATATTGTGGACTTTAAGGGGATTTAGTAATCATTGAAACAAAGAGGTCCGTACGGACCTTAATTGCTTTTCTGATTTCCTGAAAATTCCCAAAAGGTCCTTTTGTCCCTTTTTATCCCAGAAAGGCTCCTCCCTTGGTTTGTTTGGGGGTTTGAGAGGGTTTTGAGAGGGTTTTGAGTGAGAGAGGTCCCTGAGACTGCGTGGATGAGTCTACGGTGTTTCCCGTGTGTTTGAAAGGGAGTGATCCAGATTGGGGTACTTACAATTACGAGCTGACGGTGCGTACAGTCACTACTCGACAGGAGTTGTTCGAGAAGGTTTATAATGTTGCATTAGCCGAGGAAAGGAAGGAAAAGAAGAATGGTAAAGGCCCCAAGGTTGAGGTCGCTGATGATAAGAAAGACTCCACCAAAAATGGGGGAAACAATAAGAACGGCAAGAACAGGACCAGGGCGACAGAGAAGGTGCCCGAGGCTTTCACTCCCCTCACGGTGTCGAGCTGGCCCCACCTGCCCCAATGAACCCAGGCAAAAAGTTCAGAAGGGACAATAGCAAATATTGTGATTACCATAAGGATACGGGTCATCTCACAGAGGATTGCTTGGGCTTGAAGCGTATCATCCAAAGAATGGTTGACCAGGGCAGGCTCGACGCATATGTTAAAAGACCTCAAGCAGGTGGTGGTGAGCGACCTGTAGGTGGACATCCTGAACCACGGCAACCCAGATTGAACTTGGGGGTCATCACAGAGCAAGCCAGCAACACAACCATCAAACATAAAATCTTTCAACTCAACAAAGCCCCACATGTGCCTCCAAGGAGAGATGTCAGAGATGAGGTGATCAGCTTCTACCCCCACGAACTGGCAACTAATATGGCGGCTAGAGAGCAAGTTCTCGTCATCCCAGGTCTTATCGACGGATGTACGACAAGCAGACTCTTAGTCGACACGGGGGCCTGTAAAGACATTCTGTTCTACAAGACATTCCAGGAGATGGGTCTTTCTAACGAGCAGCTCGAAAGATATGATGGTAGACTGGAGGGCTTCACCAACCACCGGGTCGACGCCAAAGGAAAGATCGAGCTAGATGTCGACCTAGGACAGCATCCCTACAGGGTCGTTTCCAAGGTAAAATTTATTGTCATAGATGTGAATAGCGATTATGCTGCTATACTTGGAATCCCTGGTCAGGTCGCGCTTGGAATGGTGGCCTCAATTTCCCATCAGCGAGTTAAATTCCCCACACCTGCTGGAGTCGGCTGTGTACAAGGAACAGCTCGAGCATACCTGGATCATGTTCTTCGGGAAAGAAAGAAAAGGGAGCTAGAGATTGAGACTGCAGATGGGTATTTAAAGTTGTCTCAATCAGTCACCAAAACTACTCGACTATCAACAATCACCATGGTGGAAGAGTCGACCTATCACTCACATGATGAGATCATGACTGAGCCGACACGTCACTCTAAAACCACCATGGTCGAACTAGATACAGTTATGGTTGACCAAATCTCCATAGGCGAGCTATGCCTCCAGATCGACAATAACTCGGGGGCCACCACCACCACCAGCGAGGTTGCAGATGAGCTGGATGAGATGATAGCTGAAGAGGCTCCACATCTGGGGACTGAGGAAAGACAGAGGGTCAGAGAGATCATCATTGAGACCCTACAGTTCAGAGATGGTCCAGAGCTGGAGGTAGTGGACGAGCTAGAATCAGTAATCACCAACCCCTCTTATCCCGAGCAAAAAATTCAAATTGGAAAGCAGCTATTAGCCGAAGAAAGAGCATAGATCATCGAGCTGCTGAAAGAAAGTAATGATGTCTTTGCATGGCGAGTAGAAGACATGAGGGGGATCAAGGAAGAAGTCGTTGTTCATAGGCTTGAGGTCAACCCGACCATAAAGCCCAAACCCCAAAGGTTGAGAAGCTTTGCTCGAGACAAGGATGAAGCCATAAAAATTGAGGTACAAAAACTTTTGAGTGCAGGAATAATCAAGGAGGCCACACATACAACATGGCTAGCTAATGTGGTCATGGTGAAGAAATCAAATGGCAAATGGAGAATGTGTGTCGACTTCACCAACCTCAACCTTGCCTGCCCAAAGGAAAGTTATCCTCTCCCAAGGATTGACAAGCTCATGGATTCTATTGCTGGCCACTCCACCCTCAGCTTCTTAGATGCCTATTCAGGTTATCACCAGATCAAGATGCATGAGGATGACGTGGTAAAGACAGCTTTCCAAGCAGCTGGAGGCATCTACTGCTACAACATGATGCCATTTGGATTAAAGAATGTAGGAGCAACTTATCAACGCATGGTAAACAAGGTCTTTGCCTCACAAATTGGCCGAAACATGGAGGCCTACGTAGACGATATGGTCATCAAAACAAAGACCGGACGTCACGTGGTCGACCTAAAGGAAGTGTTCGCCAATTTACGAGCAAATGACATGAAGCTCAACCCGAGCAAATGCGTATTCGGAGTGGCAGCTGGCAAGTTTCTTGGCTTTATGGTGTCCCAAAGAGGTATAGAAGCTAACCCGGAGAAGATCAAGGCTCTAGTCGACATGAAGGAGCCTACCAGTATCAAAGAGATGCATCGACTTAACGGAAGAGTAGCAGCTCTAGGTCGCTTCATATCCAAATCAGCGAAAAGATCTCTCCCTTTTTTCAAGGCTTTGAGGGGGACGAAGAATTTTGAATGGACGACCGAATGTCATTCGTCGTTCCAGCAGCTTAAGGATTATCTCGCTACTCCTCCTCTTTTGAGTAGCCCGATCACTGGAGAAACTATGTTCGTGTACTTATCTGTGGGCGACAAAGCAGTTGCAGCAGTACTGATTCGAGAGGAAGAAGGGTTTCAAAAGCCAGTTTACTATGTTAGCAAAGCCCTATCAGAAGTGGAGGGCAGATACTACAATGCTGAGAAGGTAGCCTATGCCTTAGTCGTAGCCTCAAGGAAGCTGCGAGCTTATTTCCTGGCTCATCCCATCGTAGTGCTCACGAATGCCCCCTTAAGAAAAATTCTTCATAAGCCAGAAAGTTCAGGTCGCTTACTCAACTGGTCAATTGCCCTCACGGAATTCGACATCGAGTATCGACCTCGAAAGGCATTGAAGGCTCAAGCACTAGCAGACTTCTTGGTCGAGCTAACGTTCACCAAGGAAGATAGTGAAGTGCGTGCTCAGAAGGAGAAAACCAAAGGGAAAGAGCCAGAGTCCCAAGTCGTCACTAACCTACCCGACGATTGTTGGAAAGTCTACTCGGATGGGTCAGCAACCAAGAGTGTCAGTGGAGCTGGGATAGTTCTAAATTCTAATTGAACCAGAATCTGGAACAGTATATGAGGAGTCACTAAGGTTCAAGTTCGATGCATCCAACAATCAGACGGAGTATGAAGCTCTGGTAACAGCCATAGAGTATGCCAAGTGCTTTGGAGCAACCAAAATCATGGCATATTGTGACTCACAGTTGATAGTCAACCAGGTCCGAGGAGAGTACGAGGTGCTGAACTATACTCTAATCAAGTACCACGACCTGGTGAAGGAGCTGATAAAGGACTTAGAGTTTTGGGAAATCCAAAGGATTGGTAGAGAGGACAATGAGTTAGCCGACTTACTCTCAAAGCTAGCTACATCTGACGAGCCACCTGAAGAGCCCATCTCTTACCTGGAGAGCCCAGCTTATGAAAGGGTCAAAATTCAATGCATAGAAGATCCCTCTAGAAATTGGGTTTATAACAAGTGTTGGATCGAAGAAATGAAGGCATACTTGGAAAGTGGCGAGCTCCCAGAAGACGAGAAGAAGGCTCGAGCTGTCAAAAAGAAAGCTCCGAGATATGTCATCCAAGGAGGCATGCTGTTCAGAAGATCATATACTAGGCCATTATTGAAGTGTATCCACCCTCAAGAGATCACTCAGCTGATGCATGAAGTACACAGTGGAATTTGCGGTGGACATCCGGGGGCCAGGACTCTAGCCGACAAGTTGATCACTTTGGGATATTACTGGCCACACATGAGAGCTGACACTCATGACTTTGTTCAACAATGTGATCAATGCCAAAGGTTTGCCAACCTACCTCATCTGCCTACGACTGAGCAAACCCCCGTGATTGCAACTTGGCCATTTGATATGTGGGGCGTCGACCTAATCGGACCCTTCCCTCCCGCCCGGGGAAACTGCAAGTACGTGATAGTCGCCATTGATTACTTCACCAAGTGGGTCGAAGCTAAGCCACTAGCTCGCATAACAGAATAAAATGCCATAAATTTCATCCACGACTTCATCTGGTGTCGATTTGGATTTCCTAGAGCTATAGTATCAGACAACGACCTGCAGTTCTCTCGAGCCTTTGAAGCTGAAATGAATAGAGTAGGAATCAAACATTGGCAATCTTCTGTTGCCTATCCTCAAGGAAATGGGCAAGCTGAAGCAGCAAATAAGCTCGTCCTATATGCACTAAAGACAGGCTTGGTTGGTCGACGTAACAACTGGTTGGACGAACTCCCCCTTGCCCTTTGGGCAGTTCGGACAACCACTCGGGGGCCCACGAGGGAAACCCCATTCGCTCTCACATATGGATCAGAGGCCATGGCACCTGCTGAGCTCCGATTTCCTACTGCTAGAGTAACCTTCTTCAATCAAGAGCAGAACGACACCAACAGACTGATCGACCTGGACTTAGTTGACGAGAAGCGAGATACGGCTTACCTTCGGATGGTCAACTACAAGCAGCGAACTAAAATTTATCATGACAAGAAGGTGAAGATAAGGTCATTCCAAGTAGGGGATCATGTGTTGAGGAAAATCGAGGCAACAGGAAGAAGGACCCAGCAGAACAAGCTATCACCTAACTGGGAAGGTCCTTACATCGTGACTCGAATCGTCAAAGAAGGGACTTACATGATAGCACATCCAGATGGTGAGGAATTGAAACATCCATGGCATGCCACTCACCTTATCAAGTACTACTTCTAGTTCAAGTCTTTAACTCAGTTCGAAGTTAAGGCAGTTCCCAATTTGTCATAGTTCTAGTTTTCTATTCGATGTAAGCATGTTTCTACTTCAATAAAAATCGTAGTTCTACTCGACCAAACAATGTACACTAACTTCAACAAGATCGACTCTCAGTCAGCTTCGTTTTAACAAGCTCGATTCTTAATCAGCTTAGTTACTTTAGCGAGTCCGACTCATAGTCGACTTCGTTCAACAAGCTCGACCCTCAGTCAACTTCGTTTTAACAAGCTCAATTCTTAATCAGCTTAGTTACTTTAGCGAGTCCGACTCATAGTCGACTTCGTTCAACAAGCTCGACTCGTAGTCAGCTTCGTTTTAACAAACTCGATTCTTAATCAGTTATGTACCCTTAACAAGTCCGACTTTTAGTCGACTTTGTTCCAAAGAGCTCGACTCTTAGTCAGCTTTATCAGCTCGATCCTTAAACAGCTGAGCCCTACTAACAAGTCTGACCTTAGGTCGACTTCGTTCTTATAAGCTCGACCCTTGGTCAGCTTTGATCTTCTAAAAACAGGTTCGACTTTGAGTCAATCTCGTTTACAAAAAACTTTGCAAGTCTAAGGTCGACTAAGAGCTAAAATTAGTTCGACCAAAGTCTTAAAGCGACTTTGTTATCCTATCCAATCTAGCTCGACATACGCATGCTGAAATAAAAAGCGTACAACATACAAGGATATGAAGTCAGCTACGGTTGTATATAAGTAAGTCTCCCAAAAGCGGGCCAAGACTTAAGCAAAATAAAAGCTATGGGTCAAAGCCTTTAAATGATTACAAACATGAAAAGTAGAATTGTTTTGGGGCTTGTTCCATTACACAAAGTTCATTCAAAATCAAACAGCTTGATCGGAGGCATTGGGGTCGTCATCAGCAGTGCGCTCTTCATTGACTGGTTCATGTTGCTGAGGGCCCAAGGGTTTACCCGACTTGGAGTAGACTCTCTGTGCAGGTTCTTCCTCCTCCATGGCATCAGCATCTTCGAGCTCCTGCAAAGCCACATCAAAGTTTCTCTCTGCAATTGGGGGGCCTACCCATGGCTCATATCCATCCTCTTTGTCTTCTTGGGCAATGAAGGCTAAATCGTTGTCAGAGTAAGGGACGGTTGAGTGCCCACCGCGAGCCACCATATCATACTGAGGTGCATATGCCCAATGAGCTAATTGCTCCAAGGAGACGTCAGAGTCTGGGTCGACTAGAGCCCGGCGAACCATGTGACGTTTTCCCAAGTCCAGAAACCCCTTCGCCTTATCAACAATGGTATCATGATATTCATCCCCTTCCTTAAATTTCTCAACGGCATCTTTAGCAGTAGCTTTAGAAGCAGCCTGAAGGTCTTCTTGCCATTTCATCCGTGCAAGCCGGTGTTCCTCATTCAACTCGATTAAGAAGGTGTCCTTGTCCTTCAGAAGTTTGGAAACTGTTGCCAGCTTCGTTTGAGTCTTCTCAAGCTCTAACTTTTCAGCATCTCTTTCCACCTTCACCTCCGCGAGCTTGGACTCTGCAGCTTTAAGATCTTCCAGAGCCTTAGCACAATCTTTCAGGGCTTTCTTCTTCACCAACTCCTGAGCATCAAAGGAGTTGTCAAGGTCCTTGTATTTCTCTCTTAGCTCGGCCAGTTCTTGTGACTTCTTGGAGTAATCCTTAAGAGCCTGCCTCTCCCTCTCAATGGAGGCCCTCCAAGAGCTCTTAACCTGTTCGATCATGGTTAGGGACTGCATTAAAGAAAATCAGAAAGTGTTAGCTCGGAAGTTAAAACTGACTGGCTAAAAGAACAAGCGACTAAAGATAAAGGAAAAGTAAAAGACTACCTCGCAATGCACCATCCCAGAGCGAGCTGAGAATTCCTCAGGGGTAATCCCCTTATCAGCAAAGTGAGCAAGGAGGTCGATATCAATAGCCCTCCTAACCACGACCTGGTCCAAGCTCATATCTGGATAGCGGCGACTCAAGCTATTGACCCCGATGAGAGGGGGCACATCACTCAACTCCACATTTGATCCTCGAGGGACTCTTGGTTGGGAGGAGAAGGAGCTGGTGGAGGAAGTTGGCTCGAAGAGACTGACTTTCCCTTTTCAGATCGCGACCTCTTCTTCGTATTCAAAGGTTGATCATCATCATCCACCTCCATGTCATCATCTTCAACATTCACAACATCCTGAGGGTTGGCCCCAGTTATCTCAGCTCCAGAGGTCGCTACATTGGCCTCAGGGTTTGGGTCGGAGCTTGGGCTAGGTCTAATCGACCTGTTAGATTCGTCGCCTCCTTCAGTCACATCCCTAGATTGGGTGCCGCTTTGCAAAGGACCTTCTGATTCAACGTCCTCCATAGGCACCATCCCCACGTTGTCCTTCGATAGCAAGCTGGTTCTCCTATCGGCCTCTCTCTCTTTGTTGGCACGAGCGTTTGCAGCTCCATGGGCTTTCTTAGCCTTCTTCCTATCAGACACAGCCACAATGCGACCCATGTTCGCTTCTTGTTTTGGGGTCAGAACTGTAACAAAGTCAAAATAGCAAAGTGTTAGATCGACATACGAAAGTTCTACATACGAGCAGAAGTTCTATGTACGAGCAAACTATGTGCGAGCTAACTATCTTATATGCGAGTTAACAAGTGACGAGCTAAGAGATGTACGAGACAATTCAAAATAAGATGATGTGCAATCAAAGTGTTCATACATGTAAAGCTATCAGAACGGCAATCTAACGGATGAAGGGCGAGTAAAGGGTTGCAGAATATGGGTATCTTACCACCAGCATGCTCTCCATTGTCTTTGCGGTAGTTGGCGATCCGTTCTGAGTTGGCATTTATCCTCGAACTTTCCCAAGCGTGGGTAACCCAATCGGGATATACGGTACCCCTACCAGCGGGCACCAAAGGCTGTACTTCTCCCTCTCCAGCCATCATCCCGGCCTGGATATAGTTATACTTGGTGGTACCCAAAGACTCCCAACTAATAGGCCCCTTATCAGCTAATCTACACAACTTCTGGTATAAGTCAAAATGCCAGGCTGGCTCCCAATATTCCCTCTCATCTAAAGGTTCTGTATCAGCGGTTGGTAAGGGAAACTCCCATCCTAATCTGCTCTCCACTACAACCACATGGGAGTTCCACCCACTTGCTTTGCTGGGAAGGTTCGTGAAAAGCTTACGAGAATTGGGTTTTAGAAGAAGTACTGACACTCGAGGTCCTCTCCACTATACTTAATGCAGAAGAATTCTTTGAACACCCTCGTACGGGGCTCGTATCCTAAGAACCTACACACCGTGGCAAAGCATACTAAGACCCTACGGTGTTGGCTCCCAAGCGAAGGGGTAAGGCATTAGCACACTCCAACAACTCGTTAATGAAGGGGTCAGTGGCAACTGAAGCCGGCCGCGAATTGGCCATAGAAGAAAGCTACCCTAGTGGCATCCTTGGTAAAGGTCGACCTAAACTTAGCCATGAAATCTTTCTTGCTATAGATGGTCACTCTATAATCATCCTTACTCACCTCACAAAAATCATAGATCATGCTATACCTAGAGGGCAAATTCTTTTTCCCACGCAACGGCCCGTGAGGAGCGTAGCCCTTTCATTCTTCCCGGCACCACAAGACCCAAATGCGTCCACAATACGTGGACTTGAAGAGGTAGATGCGGTAGCTCCACCTTGAGAAGCCATATTTGTACAAGAAGAAGGAGAAACGAGGGAGTCGAGGCCTTTGAACAATTTCGGTGGACCTACCTAAGAGGCGACCTGGACTCCCAGGAAACTCTTCCTATTCCTAAGGAACGAAGGTTTTTTGACATTCCTAACATAAAACAGAGCAATGTGATCGAGTAATTCGTGAAAGAGATGAAAGGTGACAGTGTTCGATTCATCAATTATTAAATTACCTACATCCTCTCCAACAGGCAACCCTATTTCACTAAAATTCAGCCCCCACCTTGTCAAGATGGAGGCACATTCATCCAGAGACATCTCTCTCCACTCACCATTTACATGCTTGCACACCCTACGGTTAACCGTGCAGTATCCATACCAGGCTCCAGGCTCGCTACTGAAGGTCCTAGCCATGGCGGAATCAAGTACGAAACAGAAAATCAAGCCCTAATGCAAAGAAACAAGAGGAATACCTTAATCAGTTGCTAAAAAAGAGTTGTTGTGGAAGACGAAGATCGAATTTAAACCAGTTGATTCCTTGCTACCTTCGCCGGAGTATATCAGAGTTCAAGAACGGTAAAAGTTCAAAAGGAAAAGGGATTCCATTATTTATATTTTCCGAGAATTGGAAAGGAAAAGGAAAATTCGAAATTAATTTTCTTAATTAATTGGGAAAACGGTTCCCTAGACGGATTATCAAACGTCTAATAAATAATCATTACAAAATACGGCGCTCCTTCCGATCGACCGTTCATCGCGACGTCCGTGATTGTGCCACGTCATCATTAGTCGACTAAAAGTCAAGAGCGAGTATCGACACTGCGGGTTACAACAATCTTTGTTGAAAATTTCCTTAACTTCCTAGTCGACAAAGTCAACTCGAAAGTTGGGGGCCACTGAACATACCAAAAGTTTCGAGTTGGGCCAAGCGAGTAAAGCCCAATCATATGCTGTCGTGGCCTCCGCATTTTTAATGAGTCTGGCCCAATAACCATAAGGCCCAAGGCCCAGCAACCGGATCAGTCGACCTAAGCTCACTGTCCGATCTCAAGATCCCGACCTAGCTTGGTCCGACTATACGATCCATGCTCTCATTCGGGTACGATCCAGCTCTACCCGTCAGTCAGGTCGACCTATCCCAATAAGCAACCCCGACCTAACCAGTGTCGCCCTAATCAAACAAGACGTGGGTGTAACTCTTTCCATAATCGGTTCCCTACAAATCAGGAGCCATATCAGGACACGTTTCCATGATATGTAACTGTCCCAAGAATTACGGAGCTCATGTAGCCCACCAAAAATAACCGCTCTCATCAACTATAAATACTTCACCACTACCAACGGTGCAAAGGTAACTGCTATTTTGTTATCAGAATTCCATTATTCAATACGTTTTAGCTCTCCAACCATCAAATACTTACTCTCACGCCCGAGGGTCTAAGCCGGAGACACATCCGGCTAGTCGTGGGTTCTGTTTTCAGGTCAAGGAGCCAGGTGATCAGTCCTGCCACGTGGAGGAAGATTGATAAGCACCTTTCTTGCGGCATCAATTTTTATTTTTATTTTTATTTTTATTTTTATTTTTATTTTTATTTTTATTTTTATTTTTATTTTTATTTTTATTTTTATTTTTATTTTTATTTTTATTTTTATTTTTATTTTTATTTTTATTTTTATTTTTATTTTTATTTTTATTTTTATTTTTATTTTTATTTTTATTTTTATTTTTATTTTTATTTTTATTTTTATTTTTATTTTTATTTTTATTTTTATTTTTATTTTTATTTTTATTTTTATTTTTAACAAAAAAAATCCTTAAAATTCATTCTTAGAAAGAAGGAGATTATAAAAATAAAAAAGAAAAATCACTTATAAAAATAAATCAGGCATACTCCCTCTTTCCTATATGCTAGGGAAGATAAAATGAAATAGAAAATAATAAGATAATAATTATTGTGAATAATTCCTAGTTAGAATGGAAAAAGTACAAGTGATTGGATTCTCTCCATTATTGAAATAAACAACTCGTACACCCTCTGTCACACTCTCTGATTATGAATATGTTATGTCTCCCTCCCTTTGGGGATTCGTTCAAAATAAGGGTTGCTATTCATTTTTGTTTTAGGTCACATTTATTTGTTTTAATCCAAAAACAAGCTGGGGGTGTTAAGTTTTTTCTCATCTTGATGTCGAGCTTGCCTTCCCTACAATATCTTGTAATTTAATTAGTTTAACGGTTGTACTCAAATCATTTCTTTTTATTTAATCAAATAAGTTGCCAATTTTAATTATTTGTTTTTGAGCCTAACTTGAAATGATCATGTTTAAGACAATGTTGCAATTATTGAAAGTAGCTTTATCATAAATACTTAGAGTGTACAATTGTCTTCTACTCAAATTCTAGATCTTTTATCACAAACATAGAGAGAAATGAGTTTTTTAGTGATTAGAAAAAATATGTTCTAACTATGTGGTGAATTTTTGTAAATAAGTGAAAATTATATTTTTGTAAATAAGTAAAAACTTCGTGCACAATGGGTCATGGCCAATAAAACTTCTGAATATCAAGCTCAAAGGATTTTTGATATCCAGAACATTTGAGATATAAATACAGAAGGTTTGGCGTGCGCTGCGTTCATTACCAACAAACCTTCTATATATCAATATATCAAGGTCAAAGAATTTTGGATAAAAATATTAAAGTCTTTTGTATATCAATATTAAGCTTTCTGGATATCAATACTAAAGATTTCTGAATATCAATATTAAAGCATTGTGGATATGAATTAAAAAACACATTTGAACAAGACCATGTATAATAAATCTTCTGTATATCAACCTCAAATTTTCTGAATATCCAGAACCATTTGACCTTGATATCCAGAAATTTTGTTGGTCATGTACCCATTGCGTAGCAAACCTTCTAAATATCAATGTTAAAGAATTTTGGATATCCAGAACCTTTAAGGTTGATATCCAAAACCTTTGAAATTGATATTCAAAATATTTTTTTAAGAGGGAAATATCGAGACCTACAAAATTCATCGGGCTTTGCCATGTGATTATTGTTTTAAAAACTCCAAAATACGTCATTTAGATCCTCAAACAGGCCTTTGAAGTTTCTATAAATGAAGTGTTAAATGATGATAAGTTGTAGTTTTTGTTGTTACATACAGAAGACTCTATATTGATATCCATAAACCTTTAAGTTTGATACCCAAAAAGTTTGTTAGTTATTGACTTAGTCACGGTCTTGATTTTTAGCACGTATAAAATTTTCATTATTTACAAAAATGTCACCGCAATTTTAAAAACATGTTCATAACACTTAGGAAAGAAGTGACGCACTCATCTTTTATTGAGTTTCTATTAAGCTAGAGGCACAAAATACGATCATAAAAAGTTGGGCAAAAAAAGAGATGATATTTTATTGATTTGATCGATTGTATACCCACTACATTTTAATTAAAAATATCAATAAAATTATACTAATTATTTTGTATCTAAATTTATGTGACCATATTTTGTGTGCCTAATATTATCCCCCTCTTATGTTAACATCTGCTATTTGGCGATAAAAAGGATCATAGGTGAATTTTACTTTGGCTATATGAACAAATAGGCCTTGTTTGGATGTGCAACATTTTGTAATAATATTATTTATTATGTTATACTCTTTACAAAATAAATATTGTATTTTAATTATTTTGTCAAAATTTTCATAATTTTTTTATAGAATTTAGGGTAGGTCCAAAAAGCTCCAATTAAACCCAAGCTTAGTGCAATGCGTAATATTTATGAGTAGGTCTAGGGAGTATGGAGAAACGTTTCTCCATAACATAAGTTATGGAGAAACGGGTAACGGGTATCCAGAACCTTTTGAAAGGATATTCAAAAATTTTGTATTGGCCATGACCTTGGCCCATGGTTACTTCTGGATATCAGTCTCAAAAGGTTCTGGATATCCAGAACCCTTTGTTCATGATATCCAGAACCTTTTGAAAGGATATCCAAAAATTTTGTATTGGCCATGATCTTGGCCCATGGTTACTTCTGGATATCAGTCTCAAAGGTTCTGGATATCCAGAACCCTTTGTCCATGATATCCAGAACCTTTTGAAAGGATATCCAGAAGTTATGTTAGAATGGGACCAACACATACCCCAAATCTATATCCAGAAACCAGTGAAAAATATATCTAGAAAACAGTTAAAACTATATCCAGAAATAAGTGAAGGCCATGACCAGAAAGTTGGTATGTGTTGATCCCATTCTAACATAACTTCTGGATATCATGATCAAAGGGTTCTGAATATCCAGAACTTTTGAGACTGATATCCAGAAGTTTTGAAAAAACACGTTTCTCCATAACTTATGGAGAAACTTTCTCCCTAGATTTTGCGAATATTTATACAGTAGATCGATTTTCGAGCTTGTTAAAGTAAATTTCAAATAAACAAGGAAAAAAAATCACAACAACGATCCAAACAAAATCAATCGAAATAAGATTATAAATTTGTTAAATATACTCTCTTTCCCCGTTCTATAATAATATGCAAAAGTATATTTTTAATGTAAAACTTTAGGTTAAATATACACTCTTTTCCCGTTCTATAATAATATGTAAAATTATATTTTTAATGTACAACTTTAGGTTAAATATGCACTCTTTTCCCATTCTATAATAATACGCAAAAATATATTTTTAATGTACAACTTTAGGTTAAATATACACTCTTTTCCCGTTCTATAATAATATGCAAAAATATATTTTTAATGTACAACTTTAGGTTAAATATACTCTCCCATTCCCCTTTCTATAATAATGTTGAATAATAATATGCAAAAATATATTATTTGATCGTCTTAAACTGAAAGTAATTAACAAAGTTATAAAATAAAAATGAGACTTACTTATTGTTGTGGCCAGATTTTTCACATGTTGACATCATTGAATATCCCTGCATGGTGACATCCTCAGTTGTTCCTGCATGTCAAGATGATATTTCACTGTAAGTATTGCATAATATTTATTGTGTTTATCTAATATTATTTATATCATATTTTACAGTAAATCAAAGGAGTTAAATCCGGAGATATTTACCAGCACATGGGACTTTTCCCTCAACGCTAAAAAGACCAAGTCAAAGGACGTTGAGAGGATAAGAAGATGTGCCGAGATTATAGGGATTTTTGTTAGTTTGAGTTGTGGAAGACTTGGTCTTAGCGAAGTTCTTGATTTGGTTAAACAACCCAGTCAATGGCAATCTCCGAGCTTCATCAAACGGCCGTGATCTCCATCTTTGGCGATATTTTCTCCTTGTTTCTAGGGATATTTTTACCTTTCTTTTTACTATTTAAGGGGTATAAAAGAGAGTAACCTACACTTCCACACACACGTTCACTAGCTTCTGTAAACTCTCTCTTATGCTATCCAACTTGTAATCACTCAACTATCAATAATACATTTTTGGGTTTTAGGTAGGTTACCTAAAACCTCCTGAGGTTTTATGCCGGCGAGATCATTTGACTCAAGGGCTTTCCTCGTTATATTGTTGTGTCCTTGATTGTGTTTCTTCATTTTAGCATCCGTTTGTTCCATTTAATCAAATTCCAAAGTCCCCTCCTTATTATTAAATCCATACACTTTCATAAGTCAAGATTCGACATTATTGTTTTTTCTACCAAAACAATTTGGCGCCCACCGAGGGGCCACTTGGTCTATTGATTATTTGGATCATTTTCGGAAAAATCCATCATGTCAACCAACCCTAATGTTGCCGCCGCTGGCAAAGGTGACGCCGTCACCCCGTCATCCGGAGACAAGACAACCTTATTGCCACCACATCCTCAATCAAAACCTCCGATGATGCTGCCCTCGCCATCATCCCACAAGACAGGATCTTCCATTTTGAACGATGGCATCCGGAGCGCATTGACTATGTTGAATCAGAGGCTGGACAACCAGGACAGTAATTCAAAGTTGCTGGCCAATGCTATGATCAAGATGCAACAAGACCAAAAGTTCATTGCGTCGTAGCTCAGTAACATCTCGCCATTGTGCCCAAGGAACATCAGCTTCGAGACCAGTGGAGGATCCCCGTTTCAGAATGAGTTCATCCCAAATGATGTCGACATTTTAAAAAGTCGACATCTTAAAATGTCGACATCTTCAATGATGTCGACATCTTTATCCAGTGACACCTTGCTGACACCACCCCCGACAGTATTCACCTCTTACTGACAACACCGTTGTTACCTTGGTTGTAGACAACACTGGTTTGCTTAATAATCTTTTTAATAATAATGCTTTCAATCATATTCCTGCGGCTGACCCTTTTGCAGGTAATCCATTAGCCAAGCAGATGTAGGACCTTAGAGAGCTGATAATGAATGTACCAGGCGTCCAATCTAACAAGTCTCATCGAATTATTATAATCAATCTCAGTTTGTCCCAGCCATCGCAAATGTTGACATCCCGAAGCGTTTCAGTGTTCCGTCCATGAAGCTCTACGACGGCAGGGGATTTGGGTTGACCTTGGTTGGACCGGCTCTTAATGGTTGATTAGGCAACCCTCAGGCTCAATTGGTTCCTTTGCCCAACTTATCAACATGTTCTATAATCAATTCTCATGCAATCGACAATTTGAGAAGTTGACAAGTGATCTCTACAATGTGACCCGACTGCCCTACCGAGACCACAGAAAGAATATGTCCACCGGTTCAATAGAGAAGTTACGGAAATTCCCAATCATGACATGTCGACATGAAGCATTCAAGATGGGACTGAAAAAGGATTCGCAATATTATCAAGATTTGGTGATGACTCCTTGTAAGCGGTTGGAAGAGGTCAGAAGCAGGGTCCTAAGGCTCATAAGGTTGGAGGAAGATAAGTTGCGGAGGTCGAAGTCTTCAAGCAAGATGTCTACATATGGCAACCCGGACAGGAAGACAGAATCATGTCACTACAGGAGCAACCGATCCAATCCTTAACCAAGAATTGACAACAACAAAATTAATTCAATCGAGGGTGAGGACGAAGATAATGATAGTGTGCCTAATATTTCTGATTATTGCTTTTCTGTCGACATTTCAGGTGCACTTTATGCAATGGGCAACCTGGGAGACAAAGCGAGGTGGCCAAAGTAGACAGAAAGATCTACGGGAATGCGTGATAAGTCAAAGTTGTGTGCCTTCCATGAAGACTTTGGGCATATCATAGAGGATTGTATTGCGATAAGAAAATCAGCTACCTGCTCTCGAAGGGACATCTCAAGGAGTTGCTTGGTTCCAGAAAGAAGAAGACCGAGAATGCAGAGGTTCCACCTGATGTCGAGCGACCAGTCCCTCCTCCAGCATCAACAAAAGTCATCAATTTCATCAGTGGTGGGTTAGAAATTTGTGGCACTTCCTATTTTGCTACAAAGCGACACGCCAAGGAGTCAAAGGGGGAGAAGCCAGAAAGACCATCCAGGATGTCGACATCCTACCAGGAACCAGTCACCTTTGATGAGAGTGATCGAGACAACTTGCTGGAACCTCACCATGATGGCCTAGAGCCATCTGATCAAGAGGACACCACCTTCATAACACCCACAGGTATCTATTGTTATATTGCTATGCCTTTTGGACTAAAAATGCAGGTGCAACATACCAGAGGCTCGTGAATAAAATGTTCGGAGATCAGATTGGGGACACAATGGAGGTATATATCAACAATATGGTAGTGAAATCCAAGAAAGATGAAGATCACATAAGCCACCTATCAAGCCTTCGACATCTTGGATTGTTTCAATATGAAACTTGATCCAGCAAAATGCAATTTTGGTATGAAGGCAGGAAAGTTTTTGGGCTATATGGTAACTAAAATGGGAATTGAAGCCGCCCTGCACAGATTCGTGCCATTGTCAACCTGTCGTCACCTCAATCCGTCAAAGACATCCAGAGATTGACAGGGAAGATTGCTGCACTCACCAGGTTCATCTCAAAATCTTCTGATCGATGCAAGCCTTTCTATGACATCCTAAGAAAGAATATGAAGTTCCAGTGGGAAGATCAGCATGAACAAGCCTTTTAGGAGCTCAAAAGTTATCTGTCGACACCTCCATTATTGGCCAAACCTCAGGAGACGAGCATCTTTTCATCTACCTAGCAGTGTCAGAAAGCACTGTAAGTGCAGTCCTAGTGACAGAGCGAGATGGTATTCAGCAACCCGTCTACTATATAAGTAAGACACTTTTAGATGCGGAGACCAGATATTCTCATTTACAAAAGTTAATTTTGGCTTTGATAACTGCATCTATTAAATTAAGACACTATTTTGAAACACATACTATAATTGTGCGTACTAACTATCCTATTAAGAATGTTATGAGAAAACCAGAGATTTCAGGTCGAATGGCTAAGTGGTCCGTACAATTAAGCACTTACAAACATCAAATATGAGCCCAGAACAGCAATAAAGTCTCAAGCTCTAGCTGATTTTATGGCTGACTTTAGTCCAACCATGCAACAAGAAGTAGAGTTGGAGGTTCAGCAACTTCAAGATAATGACATCTCGAAAATGTGGACACTTTACACAGATGGTGCTTCCAAAATGAGAGTCACAGGACTTGGAGTTGTACTAAAATTGCCACAAGGGGACATAATACCACAATCCATCAGTTGCAATTTTAAGGCCACTAATAATGAAGCAGAATATGAGGCATTAATTGCAGGTTTAACAGCGGCCCAGGACCTAGACGTCAGGCACATCCGGGTGTTTATGGATTCTTTGCTAATTGTTAACCATTATAACGGATCCTACATAGCAAAAAATGCAAAGATGAAGACATATTTGGAAATTGTAAAAATTCTGGCGGCCAAATTCAAAACATTTACTTTGGAGCGGAGTTCCACGTGAGGAAAACTCTCGCGAGATGCCCCTGACAAACTTAGGTTCGGCCTTCAAAGAATTTCACGTACAAGTATCCCAATTGTGCATGTCGACATCCCAAGAATTGATAGTCTTGAGTGTTCGTTCTAGATGTCGCATCCCTACGGCAGTCAGAACATCTGGATGACTCTATTATCAAGTATCTCCAAGATGATACGATCCCTGAAGAGCAAAACGCTCGAGCATTCGTGGTAAGATCATCTAAATATTTACTTATTGATAACTTTTTGTTTAGGAAATGCATTGGAGTCACTACTTAAGGTGTCTAGAAGCGGTCGAGCCCATCGAGGTTTTGAAGGAGCTGCATGAAGGGAAGTGCGGAAATCATACCGGGGGCAGAAGCCTGTATACCAAGGCCCTGAGAATGGGCTATTTTTGGCCCACAATGCGAAGAGACGCTGCAGAATATGCAAAGAAATGTGACTCCCGTCGGCCGACATGGCAACATCCTACATCAACCCGAATTGCTACATCCTATCCTTTCGTGGCCATTTACGATTTGGGGAATGGACATCTTAGGAAAATTACCTGGGGCTCCGGGAGGAAGAGTATTTCTACTAGCCATGACGTACTATTTTTCTAAATTGGTAGAAGCTAAAGCATACGTGCAAGGTGTCCTGGGACAAGGAAGTTATCTCATTCATGAGAGAAACATATTCGGCATGTTTGGGATACCTTCGGAGATAATATGTAATAACGGCTCCCCAGTTTATTAGTAGGAAAACGCAGGATTTCTTGACAAGATGGGGAGTCAAGATGGTGACATCTTCACCTATTCACCCTCAAGTGAATGGAAAAGCAGAATCCAGCAATTAGATTATCATAAGCAATCTAAAAAGGAGACTGGACCAAAAGAAAGGAAGATGGGCAGAAGAATTACCATTGGTCTTATGGGCTGACAGGACGACATCTAAGAAAGGGGGCATATCGATTGTCAACTTTGAATGACCAGATGATCCCAAGAAGCTGGAATGCCATTTACCTCAAAAGGTACTTCATTTAAATAATATATGTCTCCTAATATCCTCACAAACCAGGTATGAATATTCTTTATTGTTGTCTTTTCATTTCTTCTTGTTTTCTTTCATGATTATTTAAAAACAAAATGTCACTAACACGACCTGCGGAGGGGCGTCAACAAAGTGGACGCACATCTCTAACATATCTCTGTCTTGTAAGATGTTGACATACAAAAGTGGGGACATATCAAAGTGCTCAAGTCAAAGTGACAACGAAATCTCCTCCGTTAGAGACTGGCCATCTCTTCTAAAGTTAAGGTACACAATCCCTTCTAAGGTTTAAAGAGTTAATTACCTCTTTCTCCGAAAGTTAGGTTTCTACACCTTCGCCCAGGCGCACGATATCTCATTGGTTGAGGTGTGGGATGGGCCTATATGAGGAAACTTGTATAGCTTACCCATTTCCACTCAGTCAAATGATTGATCTTAAGCATGATTCAATTGGTTATGGCATATTCCTGTCATCTTAAGTACATCCGGTTATGACATTTTCATGTCTTCACTCGAAAACAAAAATATGACATATTATTATGTCAACATCCTATGATAATACTTTAGCATCATGGATCAAAGCATGACATGCACAGAAGTTGCTAACAAAAGTTTTTTTTTTAAACACTAAGATACTAAATACCATTAAGACTACCATAAAACGTTTCCAAATTCAGTTGGCCCGCTCCAACATCCAAACAACATAAAACTAAAAGAAAAGTGTTGAACCAACCCAACACTTGAAATAAATTGTCTTCGATCCTTATGGACCAGGAACATAACAAAATAAAATTTTCTTTGGGACTCAGCCCTCGAAATCATCATCAAACAAAACAACTTGGAAAACTAATTTGAATTTTTCTTCACATAGCTTCTGCTGCAGGTGTGCCGAGGGAGTTCTGTCTTCCTCATCCTTCTTCTATCCTTCTACTTCAACCGTCACATCCTTAGGGTAAGATGACACCTCTCCTTCATCCACTTTTTCACCCAACAAATTCTTCAATTTTTCATACTCGGTCTCAACCTTCCAAATCTTAGATTTTCCATCTTTATGTTCTTCCATCATCTTGATTTTGATCTTCAACATGGCTTTGGCAGCAACCAACTTCCAGGATTCCTTACTTCATTTATTTCATTTTGATAGCCACCCTCAATAGAAGTCAGATTTCTAACAACCCCTTCACCGTCTTCTTCTATTCCTCTTTCTGCTCGTTAAAACTTCTTCTCCCAAAAAGCATCTTCCTTCTTGGCCTGATCCATATCACTCTTAGCGCTCTTCTTAAATTGCTCATTGATCTTAGCCATATCTTTCACTTGGGACTCCAAACATCTCATTGCCTGTTAAGAAAACACCATAAGTTCCAAATTAGCAAATAATAGAGCTATGGAACAGTTAGGACAGCTTAGTAACATCTTACATTGGTTACTAATCCTAGAAGCTTCTTCTTCACCCCTCCTACCTTTGAACCTTCAAAAATATCCGCATCCACAACTTCGATAGCCTCACTCTCTGTAGCCTTCCTCTTCTATACCCTTGAATCAATGCCAGTACTTTCACCCATCTGGACTTGTTTCTTTGGGACAATGGGTACCTAACATCAGACTTAGCAGAAAAGCACCAACAAGAGCATCCAAATCTTCCAGCATCAAAGTCTAAGCCTGAAGCAACCGCCTTTGAATCAAGAGAAAGTTTAAGCATTGAGGAAAAGGAAGATTAGCAGGAATAGAAAGACGGGGTAAACTATTCTTACCTCGTTGACATTTTGAGAGATGACGACGGCTTGACTTCTTCTTGATTTTCTTCACCACCGAATGTTGTCAAATCATGTCCGCCGCTACTCGAAGTTTGGAAACTTACCTCTTCGTATTCCGCGAAGTGATAAGTTTGGGGGCAATTGTTGTGGCCATTTTTCACATGTTGACATCATTGAATATCCCCGCATGGTGACATCCTCGCTGTTCCCGCATGTCAAGATGATATTCCACTGTAAGTATTGCATAATATTTATTGTGTTTATCTAATATTATTTATATCATATTTTACAAGTAAATCAAAGGAGTTAAATCGAGATATTTACCAAAGACATGGGACTTTTCCCTCAACGCTAAAAAGACCAAGTCAAAGGACGTTGAGAGGATAAGAAGATGTGCCGAGATTATAGGGATTTTTGTTAGTTTGAGTTGTGGAAGACTTGGTCTTAGCGAAGTCCTTGATTTGGTTAAACAACCCAGTCAATGGCAATCTCCGAGCTTCATCAAACGGCCGTGATCTCCATCTTTGGCGATATTTTCTCCTTGTTTCTAGGGATATTTTTACCTTTCTTTTTACTATTTAAGGGGTATAAAAGAGAGTAACCTACACTTCCACACACACGTTCACTAGCTTCTGTAAACTCTCTCTTATGCTATCCAACTTGTAATCACTCAACTATCAATAATACATTTTTGGGTTTTAGGTAGGTTACCTAAAATCTCCCGAGGTTTTATGCCGGCGAGATCATTTGACTCAAGGGCTTTCCTCGTTATATTGTTGTGTCCTTGATTGTGTTTCTTCATTTTAGCATCCGTTTGTTCCATTTAATCAAATTCCAAAGTCCCCTCCTTATTATTAAATCCATACACTTTCATAAGTCAAGATTCGACATTATTGTTTTTTCTACCAAAACACTTATTATAATCAAAACAATTACTCCCTCCGTCCCATAACAAGCGACACACTTTGCCATTTTGGGCGTCCCACTGATAAGTCACACTTCCTAAAATGGAAAAGAATCTTTACTATTTCCTCCACTCATTCTCTCTCCTATATTATTATAATACTCACAACACCATTATAATTTACTATTCTCTCCACTCATTCTCTCTCCTACTCAACTATCTACACTCACAACACATCAACCTTTTCACTTTTTCCTTAATTCCCGTGCAGAACAGTAACTGTGTCGCTTGTCATGGGACGGAGGGAGTATTTATTTACTTCATTTTCTATGTTGGAGAGAGAGAGAGAGTAACACGTGAAAGATTCTTGATATAGACCGAAGAAGAAGCTTATGCCACACACATTTTTTATTTAGCATTCCTTGAATTGATCTCTCAAAACGTTCGGTAGCTTGTCCAAAAATTTTCCTCTCTGTACCATTTGCATTCCAACAATTTGACATGTTTGTTTGATGCAAGCCGTTGTTTTCCTATTTTCCACCATTCGTTTCATATAAAAAGTTACAAATTTGATCTTTCACAAAAATTACAGAAAATGTATAGTTGAGTAAATGTTATTAGTATGAAAAATAATGAATGCGAGAAAAAGTGGGATAGAGATTAGTTAGTTGATAGTTATTGTAATTATGACAAGTGAGTCCCACAAATAAAAAAATATTAAAAAATTTCCATTTTGAAAGTGTGTCTTTTTAAATAGGACACCCAAAATGAAAATTTGTGTCTTTTGAAATAGGGCGGGGGAGTGTATCGTTATTTATTTATATATTTATTTGCAAAACTACCACATGAGACCACTAAACTTGACATATTATTCATAGACTACCCAAGTTTCAAAATATTCAATTTCGTTACTCATTTTTGACACATTAATCACGTAGGCACGTAGGCCACTGAAATTAAAAAAAAAAAAAAACATTCAATCTTGCAACTCCACTAACAATTTTTTTCTGAAAATATTCATTTTTAAAAACATAATTTCCAAAATAACAATTCTTTCAAACTATTCGACAGAATATCAAATTTTTTGAAACTCGTCAAATGGTATAGCGAGTTTGTCTTTTGTCCGTTGAAACTCGCTAAATGGTATGGAGAGTTCAATTTTTTTTCCAGTCTATTTATCCTGTATTAAAAATGTATTTATTAAATTTTGAAATTGCTAAATGGAATGACGAGTTTAAGCGAATTTGGGATTTTCAGATAAGGCTGGGGACAGATTTCTTACAAACCCCTAAACACATAATTGTTGAGAATAGAGAAAGAGAGAAGAGAGTTGAGAAAAAAACTCAATTTTTACATATTTCAACTTAATAATTAGTCAACAGTACAAATCAAGGTAAATCTTCAACATCTCAATCATTCTATATACTTGTTTATATATAGAGTTAGCAATATATATATGAATGTTAAAATTAGATTTTTGAATATTTTAACACTTCGATTTTGTAATGTAGGGTTAAAAATAAACGGAGGTTCACTTATTTTCATGTGCTGTTGGGGAGGTGATTATGAATGTCCATTTGATGTTCTCATTTTCAGAAAGGATCGAATGTGCGATTAGGGCTCATTGTAGATGGATATACAATCAATTGATTCATAAGTTATATAAAGTGATGGGTGTGGATCGGAGACGATATGAGTTGAAAATCATTTGTAGATATCCTCATTCATTTGATAGCAGTATTGGTGAGTACTTTTTTTTTCGTATTGAAAATAATGCGGGTATGTATATAATGTTCGATATTTCTACTAAATATGGTGGGTTGAGTAATTTTCAGATGTATGTGGTCATCAAATTGATTGAAAATCGACATTATTAACAGTTTGAAACACGCAATACGGAGACCTTTTATGGAAATTCACCAATTTGCTATTGTGATGTAGGGGTTGGTCCAATTACACAAACATTTGTATCAACCCAAAATCCAAATTATGGTGATGGGACATGCCAAAATGATCCTGTTAATGATGAAAATTTGAATGATGATGAAGATTATAAGAAGAAGAAGATAAAGATGTAGATGCATTACTAAATGATGTTGATGATGGATATAAAGAGTATAGCATTGATTCTGATACAGATTTGGAGGATAGTGATGATGGTCCGATTTATGATGACTTGGAAACACATCTGATTCATTATAAAGCACCAGAAAATCGGAGGTATGAGAGAGCAAATTATCATTTTTACAGTGATATTGGTGATATTACTCGACAAGAAAAGGGTTTGATTGATTCTTATAATCAACCCAGTTTTCCGATTTGTGATCCAGAGAAAGACGAAATTGCTAAATGGATATGCTTTTCTGACAAGAACGAGACTCAATTTGATATAAAAATGTACCATATTAGAACCAATCTGAGGTTTAAGGTAAGAAAGAGCACACCTCATTCGTGGGCAATAGTATGTCTACTAAAAAAATATCCATATAATTTTTATTTTCGTGTGAGTAGGAAGAAACATGGTTATTGGAAAGTGACCAATTACAAGCCGAGCAGGTTCGTGCTTGGACAATCCTATTCCCACAAGGATTCTGATTTACAAAGGATTCTAAGGGTAGTTAAGATTCACTTTCCTAATCCAACCTCAATTCCAATCTCTAGTCTTTAGGATCACTCCATCCACCCCCTATAAATAAGAGACGATGTCTCCAAAATCAGATATATTCTACTCCGTAATTTTTTCCCTTGATTCTTTTTATTCTCTCTCTCTCAACCAATACTTACTTTCACGCCGGATGATATTCGCCGGTAAAGCCCCGGCTTAGTTTATTGTTTGTTCTTCTTTTTCAGGCTTATTTGAGTCAAATTCAGATATCTGATCCGTTGATTGCGACTGAGTTGACCCAAATACAATTTTATTTCGATAAGTTTGATTTCATTGCCGGGAACGAGGACACAACGGAGGACACTACGGACTAAGGACAATACCAAAGGCAATAGTTCTGATCCATACTATTTCCATTCGACAAACGAGAAAAGGTGAGGTTAGTTAGCACCCTATATGGCTCTATGCCTCTGCCTCGACGACATCAAGAAAGAAATCACAAAGACTGCGACCAAAACTGTCCCGTTAAAATCGATCTACGCTGAAAAATATGGATTTTGAGCCCCAATATCAAGAACGGATTACAACCAACCAACTTTGGACATTGGAAGGATGATCTTTGGTTTCTGGGAATCACTCCTTAACACAATGAGCCTAGTATCTTTGATATAGCTGATGTTGAAGAAGTGGTGGAAGGCAGCTTGGGTAGGCTCAAAACCTAAACTACGGCACAAGACAATAAATCTTACGAGAACCCTAGTCCCGTTGTCTCCCAGCATAGCCGGGACATCTCTCAGGTTTCCTAGGAACTCATTGATAAAAGGGTCCAATGGTAGACGAAGTCCCTGCTGAAATTGTTTAAAGTAAAAATGTACATGACTATCATTGTAATAAAATGAGTCTTTCTCTCCCTCAGTTGCAAAAGTGGGACGATCGACGTAAGTTAACCTATACTCGTTCCTATCCACCCTGTATCTTGAGTATAGGGCCTCCAACATGGGATCCCCAGCCTTGACTGGTTTAGCTCGGGGACGAGTAGCTCCACATCGGCCTCCCCTTCCTCGGCCACCTTTTCCTTCTACTTGTTCGCCATCAACGAAAGCATGCACAATCTTGGTGGACGTGGAGGCCTCACCCCCTCTTCCCGTCATATCTGCAAAAGGCCGAGGAGCAAGAATTAGTTATATCATCCCAGGCTGATATTAAGACGGGGAAGAGGGATTCCCCTCCTCATCATTACAATAATGCCGAGGAGGGAGCCTTACCACTCAGATGAAGACGAGCAAGATGATCTGAAGACGGGTAAAATAAATTGATGTGCTCAATCATCTCGGCTCTATTCTCAAACAACACTATTCTGAGGGACAACGAGTCGACTCGGTCTATCCTCGTCTTATCCGGATACTGGATGTACATCCTCGTACATCCATACCTCGTCAGCATTTCACCTATCTCTGCCAAATTCACCAACAACCACGGTCCTCTCTCTCTCTCCGGTAAACCCTCAGGTTGCCCTTGTGGTACCCGTAACGGAATCGAGGGGTATGGTCCCAAGAGCATGCCATTTTCTAAACGAAGGGTTTAAGAACTTTAATCAAGGCAAAGAATTCAAGAAAAGCTTCAAAAGGGGCAACAATGGCGGATTCTAACAGTCAAGTTCGAACAAAACCCAAGAAATTGCACATTAAAGCGTAAATTCAAAATTTCAAAGAAAAAGCTTCAAGGGTTCAACAATGGCGGTCTTGAAATTCAAAACCCTACCAAAACCCTAGAAATTGCAAGTCAAAAACAGAAATCAGTATAGGGAAGGAATGTATACCTGTTTCTGTTGAAGATGATCGAAATCGAACGGTAAGTTGGACGGCACCGGTGATTCTAGGCACGAACAGTCAAGAACACGACGATTTTCGAATCTTCTTGATTTCGCTCTCAAATATTTAAGGCTGATAAAAGTATAAAATTGAAAAGGGATTTTATTTTTATACCCTCACAATCGGGTCAAACCCAAAGCTAAACACGTTAATGGGTATGGCGCCCCAACATTAAATGGGGTGGTGGTTTTCGAGGCGCATGTCAGAGCTTAGTGGACCACGCCTCATCATTTTACTGAATAACCGGCGGGTAACGAAGCGACATTGTCACGTGGCAACCTGTTCGTACTCTCATAAGCCGAGGACGAGATGACTTTCTCCTTGTCATAAGCCGAGCTAGAAAGTCGGGGGCCACTGAACAGTATAAACCGAGATACGAACATGGGCTTGTCCGGGGCAGACCCAAGTGAATTGGGCCATAAACATAATCCATCAAATATCAAGTTATGAGATAATACCTGGGCTTCCTCGTTTCCATACCTCGGCATCAACAAGGCCGACCAAGGCCCAACAAGCAAACATAAATGAGGCTCAACTATAAGGGCCGAGAAGACCTCCCTCGTAGGCCGAGATCGTCTCCCTTGAGGACGAGGTGCCTCCCTCGACCTTGATGTTATGACGGGCGCCACTTATTTCTCCTTCCCTCCCCGGCTCATCATGGACCTAGATGGCCATGAATGACGAGGAGAGGAATATTTGCATCTCGACATATCTTCATATGACGAGGAAAGGAATTCATGCATCACAGCATATCTTCATATGACGAGGAAAGGAATTCATTCATCTCGGCCTATCTGCATATGACGAGATAAAGAATTTATGCATCTCGGCTTTTTGGCAGAGCAGACCTTGTAATCCTATTTCAATAAGGATTAAGCAGTTACTTTTATTACTCGAAACTCTGTCAAATTGTTTTCTCTCTCTATAAACCGTGAACTTACTCTCACGTCGGAGGGCCTTCGCCGGTGAAGCCCCGGCTTAGTTTACGTGTTTTGTCTTATTTTCAGGCTAAGCGATCGCCGGAGTACAATCGATCAATTGGATTTTGGCTGATTCGACTTTTTGGCATCATCAGACATGTTTCATCACTTTTATTTCGTTCAGTAAAAACTTCTATTCAATCTTTTATCAACGGAAATTTTAAGATTATCAAAATTTATAAAATTAGCTATAATACGTCAGCCAAATTAACCACCACAAAATGCGACAAACGAGCCTCATAAATTCAAATATAGTTTGAGAAATGTAAGATTATCTTGCCATTGAAATAAATTACCAGGTAAAATGAAAGCAATGACCTTGTTATTGCTGCGCGGAAAAGGAGAGGAAAATTGGTAGTGCCAACCTGCCAACCTCCCAAGTAAATAATAAGATGAAGAAAAGAAAATGACTTGTTGTCGATATGCATTAAATATCCATGTTTTAAAGTTTAATTTTTGAACCCCACTTGTATTAATATAAGGAATGAGATTCAATCAAAGAATGGCCACTTGCATTTGATCACCAACTAGGTTGGCTTTTGTTAACTTTTCTTCTTCCACTTTTCGGCACTTGCATGCTCCACATGCTTTTGGACCCTTTAATAAGACAACTGAATACTCCCTCCTTCCCACGTGAATGTAAATCAATTTTTTGGGTGTGAAAATTAAGAAAAAGTGATGTAAGAAAGAAAAAAAGTTAAATACTCCCTCCGTCCCACCAATTGCTTCACCCTTTTTCTCCGGCACGGGAATTATGGTAATGAGAGGGAAAAAAAAATGTTGTGAGTGTAATTTGAAAATAGGAGAGAGAATTAGTGGAGGGAATAGTGAATTTGAAAAGTGTTGTGAGTGTAATAGTGTTTTAGGAGAGAGAATGAGTGGAGAGAATAGTGAAGATTCTTTGCCAAAAAAGGAAAGGTGAAGCTTCTAACGGGACGCCCTTTTGGATAATTAGTGAAGCTTTTATTGAGACGGAGGGAGTATTGTGAGTATGAAAAATTAAATAGGAGAGAGAATGAGTGGGAGGAATAGTGAGGAGAAAGAATGTTGTGAGTGTAAAAGTGAAATATTTATTTTCATTTTGGGAAGTTTGCATTTTCGTGGGACGGACCAAAATAGAAATAAGTTTGCATTCACGTGGGACGGAGGGAGTATACATGTTTATTTTTGTCTCATTTAAAAAGGTATAAAATTTTATTTTGAATATTTTACTTAAAAAGGAACGCTCACAAAATAAAACTTTTTTATATTACTTTATGTATGAGACTCACTTGTCATGCTCACAATAAATATTCACTTAGTATTCTATATCACATCATACCTCACTTTTATAATCACAACACTTATTACACTATATACTCTCTTTAATTTTTATGCAAGACCCATTATTTGTCTTTTCAAGTGGGACGGATGGAGTATTTTATTTTTTTCTTCATACAAAAGCAAAGAATATAATAGGCCAAAGAGCTCTCTTTTAAGCGTGATTCGATGTGCTTTATACACGAAAGGTCAGGGGTTCAAATTACACAAAATGCAATTTCTATCAATTTGAAGTATCTCTTTTGTAATAGATTAAGCTATTTATCAATAAAAAAAAAAAAAAGCAAAGCAAGAAAAATATATCCACGAAAACATAATAATATATCATACTTAAATCAAATTATATTCACAATTGGATTCAAATCAACTAGCAATTCTAGATCAACAAAGAGGTGAACAAAAATGAATGCACACATGGTAGTATGTACAAAAATGCAAAATACGCGCATGGGAATTTGGTCTGCTGGCTTGAGCTCATGGCTTTCAACCTGGAGGTCATGGGTTCGATCCCCCCAAAAGTTAGAGGGAAGGCTTTCTCTCTCTAAAATTTATCTCCTAGGCGCTTCAGTGCGTACATGTGTGTGTGTGTAGTGAAAAAAAAATGCAAAATACTATGAACTTTGATAGTTGGTAGTCTCTTAGTGATAAGAGAGCTTAGCAATAGCATGATTTAGGTACAAATGGGGTTAAACTCATAGAGATACAATGTTTACTTGATTAGTTGTACCTCTACCTTAACTTTAAGAAAAGGGACCACTTCACTTGTTCTCTTTTATATAGTAATCCTAAACCCGAAAAATAGATCCTATTTTAATTTTATGGTAAACTCAAAAGTTTGTTAATTTACGATGTGAAATAATTGTTATATGTAGTAGTATTTACATATAATATTTGGTCATCTCCCATATTGAGTTTGTAAACAAACCTTTCATTCATGGTATAAAGTCTTATTCTTCATTTCTTGTTTTCTTGTGTCTTCTTTATCCCACATGGGATTACTACTAAAACTTATGGAGCTAAACTTGTTATATAATAGCTAAGTTTGAAGAGTTCCTATAAGCTTGCTTGAGCTTCCCTCTATTATGGGAAAATATCAAGTATGGCTTAAAAGTTTTGAGTATTATATATATATATATATATATATATATATATATATATATATATATATATATATATATATAATATATATATAAGAAAGAAAGAAAGAGATAAATTAATTAATTTAAATCTTAATACCGGTTATGGTATTAAGGAGGGAGGAAGTATATTAGTTTAAATGTTTAGGGTTGTAACTCTTTGAATGGTCATTTACAAAAGAGTATGACTGTTCGGAGGGGCACGCCCGGATCGGCCGTGCAAGGCAAAGAGCACGCCCGTGCAAGTACGGAGCGGCCGTGCCAATTTTGGTGACACGCCCGTGCAAAAGCATGGAGCGGCCGTGCAACTTTGTTGACTCGGCCGTGCAGCTGAGGCACCAGTTCGGAAAAGTTATGTCTTTTCAAGACGACAACACCAACTCTATAAATAGGGCTGGTCTCCTTGGAACTGAAATAGAAAAAAATCACTGAGTTAATTACTTCCTGAGTCTTTCTTCTTAACAAATCTATTCTTTGAGTCAAACAGTTAAAGCTTCGATTATTATTCCCGAGTTATTCAAAGAAGTGTAACTTTGAATAAGAGTGTGTAGATTTTGTATCCTGGAGGTGAAATTCGTTGAGACCATTACACCATAGTGGGACGAATTAAATACCTTAAAGATAACATCTTTTGGTGTGCCTAACCTACTGATTCCCTACCCACAATTGAGTCATATACAACAATAATGTCTTTTAACAAGTTCTTTCACGTGTAGACGAGCATTGCTAAGGCTTAAAATGTGTACTTATCGATCGGGTGGCGCGCAGTAACATCGTGGGCCGTTGGGCATGCACGTATAATGGGTCTGCTCTGATATCATTTTAAATTCTGAAATTCCAAATTAATAGTAATTGTTGTTAATGGTAGCACCCAGAATCTTTATATGTTATAGACAAGATTTGTCTATTCGCGATGTGAAATAATGTCTCTTAACACTCCTATGTCCCGGTTCCTTCCTCGTTCCTCCCAAAATTGTGTTCCCGCTTAAATATTCAAAGTTTTTATTAATGTGATTATTCTTCTAAAATTATCTTTGATGAAACTAAATATTACACTCATAATTTTGGTAATTAAAGAGTGCACATTTTTATCACAAATATAATGTGGAAAGATCAATGATTTTAAGTTATTCAAATACGAAAATAAGAATATATTTTTGAGATAAACAAAATAATGGCAAAATAAGAATATATTTTTGAGATAAACAAAATAATGGCAAATGAGAACATCTTTATAGCATTAAGGAAGTATTCCAAATGTGTGTGTGTGCTTTTTATTTTGTAATGATTGTTTGAAAATGTTAGGATTTTGGTGTATTTGAATCATAGAAGTTTGATTGAGGAAGAAGTCAAAGAACGAATCGAATATTGATTTGAGTCCAAGATAAGATGAAAAATGAGAAGAATTGAAGTTATTTTTTTGATTCCTTATTATAGTTCTTTATGGCTTTGGAATTTTGTTCGCTAAGAATTTAATTGTTTTACCAAGTTGATTTGACTTTTTTTCTCATGGTTTTGAAAACCTTCTGATCTAGTGATTTGGGAATATAAACACTCGCCTATTTCCTAACGTGAATTATTATAGTGTAATAGGTTATCAATAAATTTTATATAACGTAGCCAAGTTAGTGAAACACGTAAATAATGTGCGTGCGTATGTTGTGATTATCTATCTTCTATACTGCATGTTCTAAGAAAAAAATACAGAAAAATAGGAGAGATATATGGTAAGAATTTCATAATTTTTTAAAGATAAATGTTCGTTTGATAATAAAAAATTTCTACTCTCGTCCGGTAATAAATGTCACACTTGATTTGTCAACATTTAAAAAAAATTGTTTTATTTGTTTGTATATTGCTTGTACAATGGTGAAATTACATTAAAAGACAATTTTCTTATTTTTAGAAATACAATGTTTATTTTAGGACATACCAAAATAAATGTACGATATTTATTATAAGACGAATAAAGTAGTTAAATATTGATAATAAAATTTTAAAAAAAAAATTGTGCATCCGATGTTAAACTAGTCTATAACTATATAAAGGCTGAAGTGCAAAGCACTTCAGCACACCTCCCATTTTTTCGCTCAAACTAGAACCGAGACTAAATAGAGGCTAGGTTCATTACTCATTTACTAAACACACCCCCTTTAATAACCCGAAATAAAATTTGAAAAATCTGAGGGATATTAATTCCACATTGTCTTGAAATTGAAATGCTAAAAAATGGAGTAGTATATATTGAGAGGCCTTAGCATTTGAAAACCAATTGGGATATTAATCTTACATCATCTAGGAATTGAAATTCTAGGAAATTGAGTGGTATAAATTTTGGGGCCTTTGACTCCTTAGTGAACACCAGCTTTCTTGGTGTTGGGCGCGCCTAGGTCACGCCTAGAGCACCTAATCACCGCCAAATGGCTCCTTAACTAAGACTTTTCATAGCTCTTTAATTTCTCAAGAAAGTTTTACATTAAGTATATATTGAGATGCATTAGCATTTGAAAATCAAATGGGATATTAATTCCACATCGTCTAGAAATTGAAATATTAGGAAATGGAGTAGTATATATTGAGAGTCCTTAGCATTTGAAAATCAAATGGGATATTAATCTCACATCCTCTAGAAATTGAAATGCTAGGAAATGGAGTAGTATAAATTTTGGGGCCTTTAGCTCCTTAGTGAACACCAGCTTTCTTTGTGTTGGGCGCGCCTAAGTCACGCCTAGGGCGCCTAATCACCTCCAAATGACTCCTTAACTAAGACTTTTCATAGCTCCTTAATTTCTCAAGAAAACTTTCCATTTATTGAGAGGCCTTAGCATTTGAAAACCAAATGAGATATTAATCTTACATCGTCTAGGAAATGGAATAATATATATTAAGATGCCTTAGGATTTGAAAATCAAATGAGATATTAATCTCACATTGTCTAGAAAATGGAGTAGTATATATTGAGAGGCCTTAGCATTTGAAAACCAAATGGGATATTAATCCCACATCGTCTAGGAATTGAAATGCTAGGAAATCGAGTAGTATATATTGAGAGGTCTTAGCATTTGAAAATAAAATGGTATATTAATCTCACATCGTCTAGGAATTGAAATGCTAGGAAATGAAATAGTATAAATTTTGGGGCTTCTTATTGAACACCAGTTTTCTTGGTGTTGGGCGCGCCTAAGTCACGCCTAGGGCGCCTAATCAACGCCAAATAGCTCCTTAACTAAGACTTTCATAGCTCCTTAATTTCTCAAGAAATTTTTTGCTGGTATAATGTCTTAGGCTTTAGTTATGTTTAACTTAAACCGTTATGTATCATCTTTATCCTTGAGTATAGAGAAAGTTTATAATTTGATTATTATATATTTTGCATATTTATTGCAATAATCTCCGTCCCTAATTATTAAGTGAATAATTAGTATAAATGTTAATGGATAATCATATGATGATTATATGCACAGAGATGCACATTAAATTTATGGGTACTTGTTAGTGAACAAGTGACTGGACTTGACCCGTGTGAGATTTATGCCATATTCAAATGTCATAATTAAATCTTATATGGTCACTTTATTTAGTCCCTAGACCTGAGATTATCATGACCTTACATATGATGAAAGTTATGTTTGATTTTAGTCAAACGATATCTTAACACGATATTTATAAAGGTTATCTTTGGCATGATCGGATTCATGATGGGAAGGATGATAAGTCAAGAAGGAATTTGTCCCTCGAAAGAGAGATGTTTTGCTTGGGCCCCTCGATGAGTGATAATGATGAAAGTGTATGGCCATACCCCAATGCGATTGAATTATCATTATACTCAAGATCGAGAAAGCATTGAACAAATACAAGTTGACGTGGACCATGACTTGTGTTCAATATAACATCGTGAGACAAAGGAAGAAATGGAAGTGTACCATTGGAAATGTGAACTCTTACGTTTTTATGAGGGTCGATATGATCGGGCTCATTGCCAATATAATATAATCATATTGGGTCACACACAATTGAAATGAATTGGTTAAACCAAAGGAAAAAAATTGAGAGTTCCTGATATGGCTTAAGATGTAGCGCGACAGACCTAGCCAAATGGCAAATGTCGCCGTGCGACAGAACGTGCCAGATGCGATCTACAGCCTAGTTTCCTAATACGATTAGGGCACAAACATTATACTATTGTAGTATAAATATGAGTCTGTAAACAGCCGAAATTGAGCCGAATTTTCAAGAGAGAAAAATCACCAGAAGGTTTCTCAATTTCTTCCATAGGTTTAAGGATCTAGCAATCCTCAAGAACCGTTCTTGGTTCATTCAAAGGTGTTGATACTACTAGAGGGTCTTCGCTCGAACGACGATCAAGGCCTAGAGTTCTAATTGTTCAAGTAATCTGAAGATTCAAGTTTTGAAGATCGAAGTTTGTGATTCAAAATCACATTGATAAATTGTTCGATAGCTCAAGAACGAAAAGAAATTAAGGTTGATAAATTCTATCTCATAGGAATTCAATTTAATTCTATAGAACGGATCTTAGGACTCTTGGGTTTTGTGTTATTTAGATGCTAATTCCGCTGCGCATGGATCCATAAAACCCAACAGTTTTCATTTAGTATATATTAAGAGGCCTTAGCATTTGAATACCAAATGGGATATTAATTCCACATCGTCTAGGAATTGAAATGCTAGGAGATTGAATAGTATATATTAAGAGGCCTTAGCATTTGAAAACCGAATTGGACATTAATTTCACATCGTCTAGAAATTGAAATGCTAGGAAATGGAGTAGTATATATTGAGAGGCCTTAGCATTTGAAAATCAAATGGGATATTAATCTCACATCGTCTAGGAATTGAAATGCTAAAAAATGGAGTAGTATATATTAAGAGGCCTTAGCATAGTGCTAGAAAATGAAATAATATAAATTTTGGGGCCTTTAGCTCCTTTGTGAACACGAGCTTTCTTGACGTTGGGCGCGCCTAAGGCGCTTAGGTCACGCCTAGGGCGCCTAATCACTGCCAAATGGCTTCTTAACTAAGACTTTTCATAGCTCCTTAATTTTTCAAAAAAGCTTTCCATTTCCGTTTCCCGCTCACAACTAGTTTTGGAATTGAAAACTTGATCGATTTTGTCATTTCACATTTGTAAGATAGTGACTTGCTATAAAGAAAAAGGGAAAAAATAAAAGGGATAGATGTGTGACGTGCTCTATGGAGAGCAACTTCTCCTATTATTTCTAACTTTCTTTGAAATAGTTTTTTATCTGTGCGTTTAACGCACGGGTGTAACACTAGTTATTCACTAACAATAGCTACTGAATTTAAACAATAACTTTCAGTTTCGAAGAAATATTTACAAGAATTTTCTAACAAAAAGTTATTAGTATTATTTTATTTTAAATGTTTATGACGATAAATGTGAAAATAAAACAAAAATATAGTGAAATTTATAGGCCAAATTGCTATTTTGCTCACTTAAATTTTTGCATTTTGCTAATGTGCTCACCCATTCTTTTTTTTCTTTTTTGCAATGTCCTCGTCCAACTGTATAATTTTTGCAATGTGCTCATTCCGCCAGTTAAGCCGTCAAATACTTAACGCGTTGTTGTCACAAATTAGGGGTGTAAATAGTTCGGTTTGGGGAAATTTACGGACCGAACCAATAGTTATCGATTCGGGAAAATTTTAAACCGAACCGAACCATGAAAAATTTCAAACCAAATCGCTATGGTTTGGTTTGATTTGGTTCAAACCGCGGTCCAACCGTGGATCAAACCATGATTTGGACTACATTTCAAACCACAATTCAGACCGAGGCTCATTTTCATATTGTTTAAATTTTTTGTAATCTCGAAGAAAAAGTGAAAGATGCGGGCATTAAAAGAAAAGTCGGAGGAACTGAGAGACTAGAGAAAGAAATAGGCCGAAGGAATAAAAATACTTTACAATCTTCGATCATTTAGAGAATTTAGTTATTTATATATAGCAATGACGATAACAAATGATGAAATTAATATTAAATAAGATAGACAACGGGGATTAGGATTAGTCTATGTAAAGTAAGTTTTTTTATTGATCTAACAATAAATTTTAATAAATATACGAAAATATTAAATAAGATACAAAATGGAGAGTTAGGATTAGTTTATTTAATGTGGTTTGGTCTCGCGGTTCGTTGATGGTTTGATTTCAAACCGCAATTTGGTTTGATTTGGTTCGGTTTGGTTTGATCTGGGAGGGTCAAACCACAAACCAAATCGAACCATGTGGTTTGCCAAAATTTGAGAACGAAATGAATCATTCATACTTGAAAACCAAACCGCATGGTTTAATATGATTCGTTCTCAAACCACGATTTAAATCGAACCACTTACACCCCTATTACATATCGTCATGTGACTAACACCCGTTATAAAGTTAACGTGTCTGTCAAGGGAGTTAAACCTAATCTAGAGGGAGAACGTTGGAATAGTGAATGTCTAATAAACTCTCCACTTTAAAATATTAAATGACCATTTTACCCTTTTCTTCTCTACTCTCCATTTCTATTTAAAACGTTTCAACAAGCCTTCCATTTCCACCTTCCCTTAGTCTCTCCTTTGTGATATCTCTAAGTCAGCCTTTGTCATCTCTATGATGGCCCAAAATAGTCTATAGACTAGTTATTCTTAACCCCCTCAAGTTTACACTTTTAACGACCTTGGTCCTTAAACTTACAGTAGCATAATGATTGATTAGTTTGGATCATACTCTTGGAGTTTCAAAATAACTGTACAATATTCATTTTACATAGTTTAAAAAAAAAAAAAAAAAAAAAAAGTTTACTTCGTAAATTTTGTTTCTTAGATTGTCCTTTTACCATTTTAGCCTTTGATTCATTTTCATTTTTAATTAATGACTATGGGCAACATTGTGTAGTCCATAACACTTTAAGTTTATAACAAGGGGAAATTGCATTCTAGGCCCCAAATTTTAGATGGTGTTCCCAAGGTAAACCCTATGCTATCACTATTTACAATTTAGGTCTCAAGGTTGTCATTATGTTCGCATGTTAGGTTTTTAAACCAATTTTGTTAGAATATTCGTTAAATGATCACGTGTATGTCACATGTCATTTAACGGAGAATGTTTTTTTTAATAAAAACTCTTTCACTGTTTTTTTAAATGCAAATTGAATGAAAATGAATAGCCAAAATAGAAAATTTAATACTCTTAAATATTTATATTATCAATATTTTTTTCATTGTTGAAAGAAATAATAATCCATTTAAAAATCTAGTATTTATATTATCAATATTTTTTAATAAAAATATTGATATTACAAGCATGGTAAGGAAGTATTATTTTGTTAAAAAAATAATTGATATAAAATAAAATAATAATTTTTACTTAATAAAATAATGTTATTTCATTTGTCAAATGTCAACCATATTGGCTTCTCTTTCATCATTTTCACCCATACTGAACCCTTCCCCATGCTGCCACAATCCACCGTCGCTCCCCTCCCAATCCACTCTGGCACTTGGCCAGCTGCCACCTCTCCCCTCCCCTCCCCCGTTGGTGGTTTCATTGCTCATTGCAATTGCAACAATACTCTCTTCCCTTCCACTTTAGATTTGGAATCGACATAGGAGAATCTATTTAGGAAGAATTGTCAGTGAAATCTCTGACGCCCTAGTAAGGTAACGCAGTTTCTCATCCCAATTTTGTTTGGATCTGAATTTGGGTAATTATTTTTTTCATTAATCTGAAGAAGGCGTATGATAAAGTGACGAGAGAGGTCCTTTGATGGACTTTAGCAAAGAAATGCGTTTCAAAAAAAAATATTGATATTATCAAGGACTGTTAGTGAGACAGATGATATTGACGAAGATGGAGCAGCTGTCTCAACTAAAGATGAAAAGGACTCAAATGTAAATGTGGAAAGTGTAGGTGTCAAAGTGTAATTGTTAGTTTCTTGTTAGTCAGTTGTAACTGAATATTGTTAGAGGTTGTTAGAAGTCAGTTGAGGTTGAGAGAAATGTATATATATACATCAGTAAGAGATGAATAATATTGAGAGAATTTCATTTTACATTTGTTACATGGTATCAGAGCTTCTCTTTCGCGCATTAACATCTTCCCAATTTCTTTCTAATCCCTAATTTCTTCCAAATTACTCCGTTCGATTGCATCAATGGCGACAGTTGATACCACACATACTAGCAATACCAATACCAATGATTCATCTGATGATATTGACGATGCATATGAGATTGTTGAGTCGATTTTGCAGTTATCACCAGCGCATCCTCTGTTTCTCCATCCTAATGATCATCCTGGCCTTATTCTGGTGTCAGAGATTCTGACAGACTCCAATTACAATCAATGGAGGCGAAGTATGAGCATCACTCTATCCTCAAAGATGAAGTTTGGAATGGTTGATGGCAGTAATCAACAGCCGACATCACGATCAAAATTTTTCATGGCCTGGAAACGCTGCAATGATATGGTAATTAGCTGGCTCTTAAACTCCATTAGCTCAGATATTCGTACTAGTGTTGTTTATTTTCCCACTGCACGTGATATTTGGCAAGATCTAGCTAGCAGATTTATTCAATGCAATGCACCTCAGTTGTATCAAATTCGCAAGGAGCTTGCTTCATTGTCTCAAGGCTCTTTGACTATTTAGACTTACTTTACTAAATTTCGTAGTCTCTGGAGTGAATTAACAAGTTTGTCTGCTGGTCCTAAATGTGTGTGTGCATGTCTATGTGGTGCCAAACAACGAAGTTATGAACATGATGAGTTAACTAAGGTTTCTCAATTTCTCATGGGCTTAAATGATGAATTCACATCTGTTAGAGATACTATCCTTACTATGAGTCCATTACCTACTATGAGTCAGGTTCTAGGACTCATAACTCAAGATGAGAAACAAAGAGCTTGTGCAACTAGTTCCTCTGTGAATTTGACAGATTCTGCAACTGCTCTTTTGGTTAGATCTCAGTCAAGCTTCAATAAGCCTAATCCATCATTCAAGAGGTCTGAAAAATTGAGTAAAGCTCATTTGTCATGTACTCATTGTGGAGGATCTGGTCATGTGAAGGAGTCGTGCTTCTTTCTTCATGGATTTCCAGAATGGCACAAACTGTTTGGAGTCAAACCAGATCCTAGCAAAATGCCAAAATTCAGGTTTGCTCAGCACAGTGGTTCTAACACTCAGTACTCAGGTCCTTCCAAGGCTGTGATCAACAATGTGGATGCTACTGCTACATCTCTTGATGCTACTGATGCTAATGACTCTTACATGAATTTTCTGGACTACATGCATTCTAATGATGAGAATTTAACATCTCAGTCTACAGGTCAGCATAATATCTCTTGCTTTAGTTCTATTTGCTTCTCTCAGTTCAATACACAAAATTTTATGGATTTGATTATTGATACAGGAGCTTCACATCACATAACTGCTAATTTTCAAATTCTTGAACGGCCATCTCCTGTTTCTACTGTTATTCATCTACCCAATGGTGTTAAATCTCATGTCACTCACAGTGGGACAGTCATTCTGTCTAAAGACATTGTTCTATACAATGTGCTTTACATTCCTGACTTTCATTTCAATCTCATTTCTGGCAGTCAATTAACTAATTCAAGTAATTACTGTCTTCAATTCTTCTCATCTCACTGTTACTTTCAGGACTTGACTACCAAGAGCATCAAGGGGATTGGTAAACAAGAAGGAGGCCTTTATAGACTTGTACTTTCTGGTTACAATTCTGGTTCAAGTTCTAGTTTCAATAGCAAATTTGCATGTACTGTTACTAATAAATGTGAGGTGTGGCATAGGAGGTTAGGTCACTTTCCTTGTGCTTCCTTTAAACATGTATCAAGCGATTTACCTTTACACAATGATAAATCTGTGATTTGTGATGTATGTCATTTATGCAAGCAAACTAGAATTCTCTATTCTGTGAGTACTTCTCATTGTTCTATTCATTTTGGTCTCATACATTGTGATGTGTGGGGACCTTATGCTCATCTCACATATCAAAATCATCATTCTTTCTTAACCATTGTTGATGATTTCTCCAGAACCACTTGGGTATATTTACTTCAATCTAAATCTCAGGTTCTAACCTATCTCAAAATCTTCATTGCATTGGTTAAAACTCAATTCAACTTCACTGTTAAACAACTTAGATCAGATAATGGGTGTGAGTTCTTTAACAAATCTGTCACTGAGTTCCTTCATTCCTTGGGTGTTGAACATCATAGTTCTTGTGTAGAAACACCTCAACAAAATGGGAGGGTAGAAAGAAAACATAGGCATCTTCTTAATGTGGCTAGGGCTCTTAAATTTCAGTCACATGCTCCTATTCATTTCTGGGGGGTTGTGTTTTTACAGCTGCATATTTGATCAATGGACTCCCTACAGCTGTTCTAAATAATAAGAGTCCCTATGAAGTCTTACTTGGTAAATCTCCTTCTCTATCTCATCTCAAAACTTTTGGTTGTCTTTATTTTGCTTCTACCTTACAATCTCAAAGGGACAAATTCTCTTCTAGGTCCCTTAAATGTGTTTTTCTTGGATATCCTTATGGTAAGAAAGCCTACAAGCTATTTGACATTGCTTCTCAGAAAGTGTTCTACTCTAGAAATGTTCACTTTTATGAAGATCATTTTCCCTTCTCACATCTGACTCATGAGAACTCTGCCAATACTCAATGTTTCCTCCTAATTTTGTCTTCTTTTATGATGATTCTCTTGAGGCTGTGTCTACCTCTTCTATTGAGCCTAATTCTATCATATCCTCATATCCTCATCACCTCCCACTCTTGCTCAGAATGCCCATACTCTTGATTCAGTACATGCTTCTCCTTCTTCTACAAATATTGATTCTTCTTCTTCTGCAAATAATGATTCTCCTCCCATTACTAGACCTGTTAGAATTAGGAATGTTCCTGAGAAATACAAAGATTATTCAGGTCTTCCTCCTTCATTTATCACTCCCAGCAGCTCTTGTGTCTTGGTAAGTCCATCTTTAGTCTCTTACACCAATATCTCTCCTCATTATCTATCCTACATATGCAATATGTCTGCTCTGTCTGAACCACATACATTTAGTCAAGCCATTAAAGATCCAAACTGGTGTATTGCAATGAACACTGAGATCTCAGCATTAGAACAGAATAAGACCTGGGAGGTTCAACCAGTGTCTGATGATAAGAAATTAGTTGGGTGCAAGTGGATCTACAAGCTCAAATACAAGCCTGATGGAACACTTGATAGATACAAGGCTCGACTTGTTGCAAAAGGGTTCACTCATATAGAGGGTTTGGATTATTTTGAGACTTTTGCACCAGTGGCAAAGATGAATACTGTGAGGCTGATCATTGCATTAGCTACTTCTCTTCATTGGACCATAGATCAAATGGATGTCACCAATGCATTTCTACATGGTGACTTGCATGAAGAGGTGTTTATGACTCTTCCTCCTGGCTATTCAGTTCCCTCTGTTGTTTCACAAAAGTTTCCCAATCAGAAGTAGCCTGCAGACTTATTAAATCCTTATATGGCCTCAAGCAGGCCCCAAGACAGTGGTTTTCCAAGCTGAGTGCATCTCTGTTAGCCTATGGTTTTGTTCAGTCACAAAATGATCATACCTTGTTCTTTCATAAACCTGATAATGATATGAGTATTATTGTGGTCTATGTGGATGATATAATTATCACTGGATCATCTCCTAATCTTCTCTCACTTGTCAAGGCTTATCTTCTCACTCAGTTCAAGATTAAGGACCTGGATTCTCTTAAATATTTTCTTGGTTTAGAAGTAGCAAAGTCTGACAAAGGTGTTTGTTTACATCAGAGGAAGTATACTCTTGACATTATTCATGATATTGGCTTGAGTCTTGCTAGAATTTCAAAACTTCCTATGGATCAGAATCACACCTTGGCTGCAGACAAGGGTGAGATGTTTGCTAATCCTGAGCAATATCGAAGGCTTGTGGGGAGATTGATATACCTCACAATCACTAGACCTGATTTGACTTATGCAGTTCACATTCTAAGTCAATTTATGGGGTCTCCTAGACAACCTCATTGGGATGATGCTCTCAAATTAGTGAGATATCTTAAGGGTACAGCTGGACAAGGTCTGTTCTATCCTTCCACCAGTTCCCTTATAGTCCAAGCTTACTGTGATGCAGATTGGTCATCCTGTCCAACTACAAGAAAATCTCTCTCTGGTTATTGTATTCTTCTTGTCCATTCCTTGATATCTTGGAAAGCAAAGAAGCAAAACACTGTGTCTCGAAGCTCAGCTGAAGCAGAATATCGAAGTATGGCCTCGACTTGTTGTGAAATTACTTGGGTTGCTTCTGTTCTACATGAGCTTAGTATTCCAAATCTCACTCCTGTCACATTGTTTTGTGACAATAAGGCTGCATTACACATTGCATCTAATCCAGTTTATCATGAAAGGACCAAGCATATTAAGATTGATTGTCACTTGATAAGGGAAAAGATCAATTCTGGTCTTATTAAGACAGCTCATGCTCCAACAAAAGTTCAACTTGCAGACTTGTTTACTAAGTCACTTGCTTCTTCTCAATTAAAATTTCTTCTGAAGAAACTGTCAGTTCTCAATTTGTTTTGCACTGCTAGTTTGAGGGGGGATGTTAGTGAGACAGATGATATTGACGAAGATGGAGCAGCTGTCTTAACTAAAGATGAAAAGGACTTAAATGTAAATGTGGAAAGTATAGGTGTCAAAGTGTAATTGTTAGTTTCTTGTTAGTCAGTTGTAACTGAATATTGTTAGAGGTTGTTAGAAGTCAGTTGAGGTTGAGAGAAATGTATATATATACATCAGTAAGAGATGAATAATATTGAGAATTTCATTTTACATTTGTCACAAGGACATGTATAATGGAGTTAGCACTAGCGTATTTGACAAGATAGTGTTGGGACGACAGAAGAGTTTCCTATTACTATTGGGACTTATCCCCTTTCTATTTACTCAGATAATAGGCGAATAAACGAAGTCAATCCAAGATGATATACCATGGTGTATGTAATTCGCAAATGATATTGTGATGATTGATGAAACAAAAGAGGATGTTGAAAGTAATTATAGTTGTGGAGACACACTTTGGAATCCTGAGATTTTACACTGAGTAGAAGCAATACTGAATATTTGAAGTGTAAGTTTAGAAGAGTTGTAAGCATGGAAGCAGGGTGGAAAGATTGTCCAAACTTCTGAGTTTTTTCGCTATCTTAGAACTATTATCCAAAAGGATGGAGGATTAGATAGAGATGCGACTCATAGGATTAAACCAGGTTGGTTGAAGTGGAAGAGTGTCACAGGGTTTCTATGTGATCCTCACATGCCCCATAGATTAAAGGGAAAATTATACCGTACGACAATTAGGTCGACACTGCTTTATAGCACTGAATGTTGGGCCATGAAATAGTGTCACATTCAAATTATGAATATAGCGCAGATGCGTATGATATGATGGATGTGTTTGCATACAAGGAATGATCGATTGAATAATGAGGTGATCAGGGTAAAGTAGGAGTTGCACCCATTGAGGATAAAATTAGGAAAAATCGTCTAAAGTGGTTTTGTTACGTGAGACGGAGATCGAGTGATGCACCGGTTAAGAGGCTTGAAAGTGGAGAAGTGATAAAATGGCGAGGGATAGGGGAATACCCAAGCAAACTTAGATTAGGGTAATTGAAAACGATATGAGTTTACTTGAATTTGATGAAAATATGGCATTAAAAAGGCCGTAGGGAAGGGCAAAAATTCATACGGGTGATGAGGATTGATGTTTTTTTTTTTGTTATTATTATTAGTATTATTATTATTATTATTATTATTATTATTATTATTATTAGTATTATTATTATTATTATTATTATTATTATTATTATTATTATTATTATTATTATTATTATTATTATTATTATTATTATTATTATTATTTCATTTTTCCTATCTATTATATATTTATTATTTTACTATCACTATTTTTTTTCTTCTTCTCTTCTTTTCATTTTCTAATTTATTTTTTCCACCTATTTCTTCTTTTAACTTATTTTTTTCTTACATTTTTTTTCACGATTATATATGAGAATTAATGTTAGCCAACCCCAAATCATTTTGAGACTAAGGCTTTATTGTTGTTGGTGGTGGTAGTGGTGTTGTTGTATTGTATTTTGGTTTGATGAAGGTGTTTGAGATGTGGTTGTGGCGAAGATGTGGTGGCTGATATGGCAAAGATGGTGGTGGCAATGTTGAAGATGGAAATGGTGGTGGTGACCCTTGTGACGGCATTGATGATGATGATTGGTGGTGGTTTGAGGTGGTAGTGGCGAATGGAAGGTGGTGGTGGGTATTGGTTACGGTGGTGGATTTGAGTTTTAAAGAGAATATGGTTGCTGGTTTGAAAATTTAAATCAAATACAACAATTGTGTATAATGGTGTTTTACATATATAAAAAATACATTTTAATTAGTTAATACTCCCTCCGTCCCAGTAGATAGAAGCTTCTCATTTTGCCATTTTGGGTGTCTCGTTAAAAGCTTTCACTTTTCTTTTTTGGCAAAGAATTTTTACTATTTTCTCCACTCATTCTCTCTCCTACATTATTTTAATACTCACAACACCATTATAATTTACTATTCCCTCCCCCTCATTCTCCCGTTAAATGCAATTTCCCTTGTAATAAATTCATTAAAAAAATCGTAATGGATAAATTAGGAACTACTGACTCATTGTTAAAACTAAGCACATTAGCTAGTTGATCGCATGTTCAAATCAGGGGCGGACCTAAGATATACAATGGGGGGTGCAAGTGCACCCGCTTAATCTTTCCATTTATTTAAAAAAATTTATATATATATATATATATATACAAGTGCACCCGCTTAATCTTTCCATTTATTTAAAAAAATTTATATATATATATATATATATATATATATATATATATATATATATATATATATATATATTGAACATACCAAAAGTAGCGAGTTGGTCCAAGCGAGTAAGGCCCAATCTTCAAGGATTTATTACCTTAACATGTCCTGTGGGCTAGGCCCAATCAATACATGGCCCAAAGCCCATCTCATGTATCAGTCGACTAAGTTCATTGTCCGACCTATCAGGTCCCGACCTAACTTTGTCCGACCTGAAGATCCGAGTTCTAATACGGGTACGATCCATGCTCTACCCGTCAGTCAGGTCGACCATTCCTCAAATGGCGACCTCGACCTAATCAACAAGCGTCGACCTAACTAATGTGGGCGCACGTGGGTTAAATATTTCCATAACTGCATTCCTACAAATCAGGGACTGTTATAGGCACGTTCCCATTACTCATAACTGTCGCTAAAATCTCGGAGCTCATGTAGCACCACCAAAATACAACGGTCAACACCTATAAATACATCATCACTACCAACGGTGCAAAGGTAACTGCAATTTTGCTATTTGAATATACTTTGTTCAATACATTTTGCTCTCCCATTATCAAATACTTACTCTCACGCCCGAGGGTCTAAGCCGGAGACACATCCGGCTAGTCGTGGGTTCTGATTTCAGGTCAAGGAGCCAGGTGATCAGTCCTGCCACGTGGAGGAAGATTGATAAGCACTTTTCTTGCGGCATCAGTTTGGTTCCATTGCCGGGAACGTGCTTAAGCTTGACCTCGAAACTTTTCTCAACCTACAACAATGGTAACCCCAGACGGGCATGTCTCAGACGCTTCTGAAGAATTCATTGAAGTGAATGTCAACACCAACGCAAATACCAATGCAAATGCTGAAAACACAAATCTACCTCCTCCCCCACCAAATCGCCCTCATGGTAGAGCAACACGCTCTACCAGTATTGCTGATGGCAGGGGATTGCCAGATACAAGAAGAGGGAAAAGACACATGGAGGGACAAGGAGCTCCACCTCCTCCTAAGCGTCCAACTGCTCATTGTAAGTGCTCCAATTTGAGCCGTTAGTATTTTCGTTAGAAAGTTAACGAAAGTTTTAACATTTCTAACATTTCTAACAAACCCTAACCTTTCTAACAAAGCAAGGGTAAAGTGGGCATTGCCATTTAAAGATAAACAAGGAAAGGAATCCTAAAAAGTAAAAGAAATGGAAAAAACCCGAATTGGTAAGTTGAAAAACAGCTTCAGTTTGAATTTTAAAAAGATTATTCTTCCTGTCCAAAAGCCAGCACTGTAGCAGATGAACAGTGCACGCCAACAGGACCCTCCGCGCAGATGTGATTGCATCTCCCAGTGGCCTATAAATTGAACCCTCCTCTCTCAGTTAAAACAACACAATTTGATCACAACGAAACTGCGGCGAAATATAGAGAGAAAACAGTGGGAATCCTTAGATTTCCACCATTTTCTCTCCAATCTTTCCCAAATCTCACTCACTCACAAACACTTCAAATCACTCTCATACATACTCTCATACATACACCAATCAAAGCTCAAATCACCCTATAGGAGGAGGATTAGAGAGAAAACATAGAGGACTTCATTGTTATCTACTTGTTTTCTCTTTAACCAACTCAAATCATCAACCCTAAACACCCTCAAACACTCTCATATTCAAGCCTTAAACACTCTCACATTCAAGCCTTCAAACACAAAACACAAGGAAGATAGGTATAACCTCCCTCTCCTTACCCTAAAATTCATCCATGCATGCATTTTCAAGCTACAAAATGTAGTTTATTCATCTTCTTGCTTTAGATCCAAGAAGATCACCATGGAAGTTCATCTCCATGGATGATCTTCTACAAGGATCTACATTATTTTCAAAGTGTTCTTACTTTCTTGCAAAGAAAACACATTTCCAAAACCCTAAAAATCATTTTCATACATCAAATCTCATTTTCAAAGGATAAAATTCCCCTTCCCAAGCAAATGAAGTGTTTAGTCCTAATGTACCCCAAGGATGGTTTGATATAGTTGATTCACCACTAAAATGTCAAGTGATCACTAATCAAAACCTAGGGAAATGGGGACAAGCATGGATGCAAAACCCCCTTTAAAATCATATTTTCTTTCTTGAGAAGTTGCTGTCCAGTAGCAATTTTCTCAGACCTCAGTCCATGGTCTAATTTTTTGGACATAGATAAACTTGGAATTTGGTGTTGACTACAAAATACTTTTTGTAGCCAACATCCATATATTTCCATACATATTTTTATTTTATTTTTTGTGTGAGTAAAACTCCTTCTTTCAAATTTTCTTTTAAAGGTCAGTTCATCAGTCTCTGGAAATCCAGATTTCAGATCTGAGATTTCCAGAAGGTTTTGACCCCTCAAATCATCTCCAAAATGAAAAGTTCTTTTACAGAAACCTTTTTTAAGGTGTATTGAACATTTTTCATTCCCGGACTTTTCCCAGATTCTGGAGTTTTCAAGCCCTAAAGTCCATTTCAAAGTCAAGGGTCAACTGCTTTTTTCATTCTGGCAGAAATGGTTTTCAACTTCCAAAAATCTTTTGAGTTCCAAATCTCAACCCAAAAATCACCCAAAAAATCATGGGATCAGTTTAAAGCCTTAAAAAGAGTTCCCAATTTTTACTTACTTCAGTTTCAACTTATTTTGGCCAAAACACACACACACACACACACACACACAACAAAGGATTTTGAATGTTTGGAAGACTCGTTTACGAGGCGTTCCGGTGCACACTAACGTCCTTCCCGGCGCGTAACGTGACCTCCGAACTCGAATCTCTTGATCTCGGGCATTTTTCAAAGTTTTGGCCCTCAAAATTAAAATGGCGTGGCGACTCCGTTTGATTTTCAAAAAAAATCGGGTACATCACAGTGGCGACTCCGCTGGGGACATAAGCTTTTTCTAAAAAAAAATGATATTTGGTATATTGGTGGAAACCATTAAACTTCCCGTTATCGCCTCCTAACACGAGTCGGGGATAAATTGTGGTCTAACAATCCCACGTACCGGTATCATTATTTTCAAAAAAAAAAGAGAAAGCTTTTGAGGGTCAAGCTTCCGTCTCAACATTTGAAAATCCTTTGCTTTGTGTGTGTTGATTTTTGCACAGTTTTCGTGTTTGTTTTTGGCCGCCTCGGAAAAGTCAAAATTTTGACTGTCGGAATAATGTCCCTAACTGTCGGAATTTTTGTGCTTATGTGTTCATTAATTTTCAAAAAAAAAAGAGAAAATTCAAAAAAAAAATTTCAAAAAAAAATCATGCATCATGCCTTTTTAAGACACATAAAAAATTTCTATTTTTCTCAGAAAAAGAAGATAGACTGCTTGCACACTACGCGCACGTGACCTTACACTGCACACTACGTCCCTAACCCGGGGAAATCCTTGTCGCGGTCCGTTTGGTCTTATTACGCCTCTCGGATGAGCACAGGACTACCCAAACATCCCATGGAGCCTCGTGTCGACCATGCACTTGTCCGTGACACACTTTGTTCGAGACCCGGTTGGTTTTTAGTACTGGTCCTGTCATGCCCCGTACGTGTATAGACCTTTCCTTTCAAGCCTTTGTCGGCATACCGACTCAATATCTTTCGGGGACCCTAATCGGTCGAAGTTACTGCGGTTTTCCGCCGCGAGACTTTGACCAAGATATTGACCGCGCCTTGACTTCGGCTCGGCGGCACAAATTATACATTGACTCCCGGCATTGACAGCGAGTCATCAAGGATTAATGATTATTCCATGCCTAATTACGGCTTAGCGACGACAAGTCAAGATCAATTGTGGACGCTTATCGGTCCAAATCATGCCGAGCTTTTCGTCGAGCCCCGGATATGATCTTGACTTTTGACGTCGGCTTTGTCCGTAATTTACATCGAATGCTCGTTAAGACTCGATTACCCGCCAGACTTTTAGGATCGTTTTCATTTTCGGTCGGTGGGACCCGCTTGCCTATAGGACCCTCGCCGGGCCGTCCACCTGGAAGGTCGAAATACGGGTGGAATACGAGGGCTTATAGACGTAGTGACGGGGCCCAGGCGATCCCGGGAATCCCGAGTAGTTCGCGAAAAGAAGAGCAATCTTTTCCAACCGATTAGGTTAATAAAACATGTTTTAAGTAAACAAGAACAAATAAGCGCATGTTGCATGAGCCCTAAGCCCAAACACCAACCTGTTTCGCTTTCCGAGTCTGAACCACACCCTTTTGTGCCTTCCACAGTAAGCAAAGTTTGGATCGAGACCCCGGGTCATCGTTTGTTCGGCTCGGTCATTCCGAAGTCGGATACTTCATCGGTTTCCTCCTTCGCTTCGGCTCAAAGTTTCAGAATGACCAACTCGAGAGGAGAACGTGGGGGACGTGCAACTCCACACCCCGAAAATCCGCAAAATGTCGAACGGTGGAATCGAGATGTTGGAACGAGATAAGACAAAATCAAGAGGCTCGGATCGATCGGTTATTGGAAAGTATCGAACCCGGGGGCTAGCAATTGTTCACCACCCTAATGGAACCTTTACGGTTGATGCGAAGATTGGAGCTAATTACCCTCCCGTGCATGCCAACTACCATCAAATGCCCTGTCCCTTTCGTGTGGAACTACTAATGGGCCAAGCATCCCCAAGCCTATCACTCGGCCTGCCTCTCGGCCCCATCGTATCGATCTTGGTCAACTTCCCCCGGCGCCTCCCGAGTTTTCACCTTTGGGTTTCAATCGGCTTGGAATGGGTCGGTTCGCTACTCCAAAACCTCAGTCTCCCGGGCCATCAATTTGGAATTGGTCAGTTCGGTACATCTCGGCCCTTGCTGCTCGATACTCCTCGACAGTCCGATCTAGGTCAACCTGCCCCGGTGCCTCTCGGGTCTCACCACCAGGATTGAGTCGGTTGGCTTTCGCCTCGCAGCTTGGAAGGGATCAATTTACTACTTCACAACATCGATGCAGTTCGGGTCATCGGCTTGGAAGGGGTCGTTTACTACTTCACCGCATCGGTCGCTCGGGTCACCATCTCGGAATGGGACAGTTCGTTTCTCGAGCTCCATGGTTCGAGAGGGGCTAGCTTGCTTCCTCCAATTCTCAAAGCACACTGGCCCCTATGATCTTGCAAGATCACGTGGGCCACCAGGCTTTTATCACCACTTCATCGGGCTCTACCCCGCCCCTCCGGTTGGGAAGTCCGACAAGGTCAAATGCTACTCATCAAATTCTCCACCCGGCCATTACGCAAGCTGCTCCTGCTCATCAAGTACAGTATACACATTTCCCTTGCCGGTCATGTTCCTCGGTGCGGTCAAGACACATTCAATCCTGCTGTTACGATGCCTCAAACCTCATGTTTTCGGCGGCCTTACGGATCTGCACTCACGCTCCCTGGTATCCACCCATTACGAGCCATATATCTTCATCTTCGGCAATTGCCAGGCCTTATGAGGAAGATTACGGTCACGCTTTTAATGCTCGGGCTGTCATTCCTCCCACCGGAGTACTTCCTTTGTGGTTTCGTTTGCTAATGCCAATCTTGTGGCGGGGTCATGCAATCCTAATGTTCCTATTGACTCGTCCAATGGATTATTGGTAGAACCAATTAAGAAGGTGCAAGAAAAGCCTAGCAACGAGAGTATCGACGATCGCTCGACTCGGGCCATCTCACCATATCAATCTTGTGTATCTGACACGAATGAAGTTTACAAAAGGTCGAATCTCAACGATTACATTGATGATTACATCAAAAGGGTTCGTGCACGGGAAAAGACTACGAGTACGAACATGTCTCGCCGCTATAAACCTTACCCTTCCAACACGGCTCCGACATCCAGGTAAAGGAAAGAAGGCATTGTGTACAATTGACGGCCCCCAAAAGCAACCAAGAAATGGTGGTCCTTTAAGGCAACGAGAACGTTTTGATGATCTTGGGATGCCCATGGGCTTAATTTTCAAGGGCTTAGTAAGGGTAGGCCTTTTGAAGCCTCTCAAGGACTACCATCCAAGGAGCTCAAATGCACCTCTCGACATGAGTAAGCACTGCGCCTTCCATGATCATTATGGCCACACGACCAGAGCAACTGCATAGTCTTGCAGAGAGCGGTTCAAAGGTTAATCGAAACGGGCAAGCTTGGCGCCCCAATGGACCAAAACCGGCAAACCCTGTTCGGAATGGTGACCAAGTCAATGACCAAATCTCGAATCCCGAGGATTTGGGTGTTCCCTTAAGCAAAGTTTTAAATAGCTTGCTAGAGCGGGTCTCCTCGAACCCGTGAGAAACTATCGGCCCAAGGATCCCAAAATCCCTTTTGACACCACTAAGCATTGTGCTTTCCACCGGTACCACGGTCATACGGACCGACAAGCGTACGGCTTTGAGAAAGGCGATTCGGGGATTAATTAAGAAGGGCAAACTCGAGCGCCTCGGTGATCTCAACCCCGCCAATGATCATTTCCCAAACAACGCGAATGTAAACATGATTGAATTTTATGATTCAAACTCTGTGAATTCAATAGAATCGACAAGCCGGATGATTTAGTCGCAACAAATGTTGAGAATGGATGGTTTGGCTGCAACAAGCATGTGGCCATGGCAAAGCTGGATTTGGTGAAATGCTTTGAACTCTCGCCCTTCGATAAGTTCACGGCGCGCCAAGGTTAAATGGGATGATAATGATCGATGGCGGATTTGGCGAAAGCGGTAAGGATACAAGAAATCCGATGATTAGGAAGGAAGAGTTAGTCACGGCTTTGGAAAACGCCCATAAGATTCATGAAGAACAGTGACCATGCTCATCAATGCTCTTCGCCGCCATGGAGTTCGGAGTAACGGTTGAGGCGAATGGTTCCCTGGTCATGGTCGAAGATGAGACTTGAGAAATAGTGATTTCGGTCCCTTCATCCTATAACTCTCCATCCCACGGCCAACACCTCCCTCCATCCACATATGATCCCTTGCCAAGGACAATTCCTCTTCAGCCCTTTCCGGCGCACCTCGGGCCATTAGGGCTCCATCGCCCTCGGCTCCTCGAACGAGTTGGGCTCCATCACACTGTTCCTCAATTTCGCAATACACCTTGATTTATGCTCCGGCTTCACATAATCGAGTTTGAGCTATGTGGCTATGTTCTGAAAGCCTCTACACCCACTTTGAATGCGATCATGAGTTGCTAAAAGAAAATCCGGATGCCACAAGTTTTCCGTTGTCGTCTACCGGACTTAGTGAATTCACCGTCGGTTTCACCGATCTGTGCTGTGTTTCCCTCTGCGATAAGAGTCTTGTTGCGAGTTCCGGTAACTAGAATGTTCCCGTTGATCCCCATGTGGCAATATTGATAGAAGCGAAGTGAAACAAATGCAGGAGAAGCTTGATCTTATGATAAGTACTAGCACTCCTTTGACCCAAGATGTCGAACCAAGCAAAGAAATGATTACGTCGCGCAAAATTCAAGTGCCCGAAGTGAGAGAATCCGATAGGACAACCTTTGCCCCGAGCACACTTGTCTAATGCCGGTTCCAAGCTTGAGAAAGGCCCGAAGACACAATCGGCTAGTATCACCCCTTTCACTCAAAACAACCGGCGCATCGTTGAATCCTCCCAAATGAGCCCAATACCCCTCAAGGTCCTCTCGGGTTCACTTCCTTCCATCAATATGCTCGATCGACAAAGTTCGTCCCGTGACTTTTCCGACCCGTTTCTTTGGACAACTTGTGCTTGCCCAGTTGCTCCATGGCCTCAAATTCCTCCACTTCCACCGGTATCATGGGCACGTAAGCGATCACTTTGCCTCGGTGCGGTAATGGAATCGAAGTTAACAGAAAAATGGAAAGCTCAAGCGTCTTGGCAGTCCAACAACAAAGAGTAGCTAGACTAGGGGCTACCCATCCTTTAATATTAAAACAGTCTTTTAGTCAACCTTCGTAGGTTCTAGTACTTTCTTCGTTCAATCAAGTCCTCCTTGGACATTGTAGTTAATCTTAAGTTTTCTATAGAAGAGTCTTTTTCTTTTCTCGCTAGACTTGAGACATTATTTGCACACCTACATTACATTTAATGAAATGGTTTTATTTTAAATGATCACTCGCATCGCTCAACAAATAATCTCTGGAAATGATTAAGATTTTAATTAATTGGTGCGAGAAAGTCAACTAATGCCCTCCCTATACACTTTCCTCACCTCACAAAGGCCCCCATCAAGCCATACACTTTCTAAAACATATCCCCATCATCACCTTGATCAAGTCAACGAAGGCGGCAACATCAAGGGACAACAAAAGGTCACTCAGCATCGGGAGATCGACCCCATATCGAAAAAAACAGGGGCTTGCCTCCGCCCCCCATGCATCAAGAAAGTTCAAGTAGAAGCTTGCCTTCGTCCTCAGGTGCTCAAAAAAAAACAAAAGCTTCAAAAAAAAAAACAAAAGCTTCAAAAAAAAAAAACAAAAGATTCAAAAAAAAAAAAAAAAAAAAAAAAAAAAAATGCTTAAAAAAAAAAAACAAAAGCTTCAAAAAAAAAACAACAGCTTCAAAAAAAAAAAGCTTCAAAAAAAAAAAAAAGCTTCAAAAAAATGAGGCCAAGGACCTAGCACCGCCGATCAGAAGGTTTGACATATGGGCAAAATTAAAGCCCGAAGAACGGAAGTTGTCGACAACAAGGGAGCGATTAAAGCAACGGCAAAAACATATCATAAGCCCTTAAGCCGCATCCAAAATCTTTCTCCCCAATGAAGGACGACGATCAATAAGCAACGGAATCGCTCAAAATGACTTGTCAAGGAATCACCTCAAGGCCCGCACCTTATCATCCAAACTTCCTATCCGAGCCTTTTCACCAAAAGTACCACAAATGTTCATACCCCTTTTTTAAAGCCAAACACGATTCGGGCCCGAACTACGGCGACCTGAGCTCCTCACAATGAGGGGAACGTAGGCAACCGAGAAATGGTCCGGTCATAGACACATTCAAATCCCGAGAAAATCCGGCCTCACCAATAGCCTCTCCTATACACGATCCCTCTTCACCATTCGCCAACTTCGACTCTTGGTATCGATTGACTTTCTCCTCATGATTAATCAAAATGTTTGTTCATATCGAGATTAGGGGTTGAATAACCCGAACATTAATAAAGGGTTTTAAGCAATCTTGTGATCATTTTGAATAAAACATATTTTCGAGATGTCTCGACAAGTCTTCTTTTTCTACATTATAGGAAAAATAGAGCTAAACACTAATTTTACGTCGGCGGGGGCTTCCATACACTTTTACAAACCTTTCTAAACTTATGCTCTCTCAAAAGAGTCAAACCCAAAGCGAGTTCTTTTGTGCCTTTGTCAAATGAGGCCATCAAATAATACAAATCGGGATTCATCCCCACTTTTCGAAAAAAATATATGCCCTATGAGGTATACATTCCTAAAATTGTCTTGCTTTTACATTTTCTTAGGTTGACTAATTGAATAAAGAAAATAATAAAGTAAATATGGAAGGATGGGTTGCCTCTTTTGCTACATGATAATTCAAGAACGTTGGTTCTTCACTCTTGCTACAAGATGGGTTAGGTCTTTGTTCGGTATCGGTCTACGGTGCCTACCGGGTTGAAGCCTCTCTAATTGTGTCGGATTCACGGTCATGAGACCAGAGGCTTTGCCAAGTTACTTCTTCCAAATCAAGACTTCGCAAATACATCTCTTCGGACCAAGGCTCCACCAAGCAAGATGAGATTTGATCGCCATGTTGGTCGTGGGCTAGTCAAGTGCGGTTCTTTGATGTCCGAGGACGAGGACGGAATTTTAACCAAGACCAAAATTCATCATATTTCTATGGCTAATATTGGAACTGAGTCCATAAAACTCCTTGTGCCAATCGAATGAGGTTTCGATGTTCATCCTTGGAAGATGTCGAGGAATTTTGGTTTGACGATTGCCCTCAACCCCGATGGAACTTTCACGGTAGAAGAGGAAAAGGATCCCCGTCCCTATCTTGGCCAGACAGACTACCACCACCTTCCTCACACTCTTCTCGGCTCGCGAATCGGCCATCCTTTCGGCCTCGGTTTGATATACATTCACGGTTCGATGCAGGACGGTCGTTTGGAGAAACAAATTGACTTGATCCGATTTGGGCCGAGTATGGTATGCCTCAGCGGTCGGGGTCGGCTCGGTATGTCACGCGGTTTGGTATGCCTCGGCGGTTCGGTACGAATCGATCGGGAGCTTCTCGGTTACATCGGTTTGAAATGCCTTGACGGCAACTCCAGCTTCAAGATATCCAATCCCCGGCACCGCACAAGCCTCATAAGATCCCTTCATGACCATCTCAACGGACAAAGAAACCCCAAATACGTACTCTTGGACCCGTGCGGTCTAACGTGGCCGATCGAGTTCACGGCTCCTCGGCGGGGGCAAAATCGGTACGGAATGTCTTCTCGTGGTTGGGGTTACCTCGGAATACCACGGCAAATTGGAATCCCACCTCGGTTTGGAACCAATCTATCGGGGCCTCCGCGACAGGTTTGGAATGCTTCCGCGATGCAGTCCAGGGCAACGGTCGAAGCCCTTCCTCGAGAATGATGCTAGCTCGGCCGCTCCTCACACGGCTTTCACAAATCCATTCCTCACTCGAGCTTCGATGGGTTACCAAGCCTCCATCCCGGTTTCATCGAGAATCACCGGGACCGCGGTACCCACTGGTCATGCACCTTCGGCTATGCAATTCAACAATCGGGGACGGCGGCCCGCACTTAAGCCTACTTATGGGCCCCACTCAGGAAATCCAAGTTACCCGGCTACATCAAGGCGCCTTCGCCCTACTTTGCCGGTTGAAAATCAACAACAAGCCGCAAGGTTCTATCCCTTTGCCCGAGGGTCCTACTCAAGCTCCCGGGGTGATTCGGGCGGGCGAGGATTTCACCTATGTCCCAGATCGGCCGTTCCCTCCACGCTGTATGCCGCCGAGTGGTAGCTCCTCTCTCTAGCTCGATCATTTGGTTTGAATGCCATGGTTCCACCACAAGACCCTCATTTGGCTTGGTTCGTGGAGCGACACAAGGAAATGAAAGCACAGATTCTTTGAATTATTTGCTAAGAAGAGCTTTCCGACAGCGAACCAGGACTCCTTTGTTCCCCACAAATTCGTGATGCCTAATTTGGATCTCTTTGATGGCCTTTGCATGCCCGAAAACCCATCTGGACACGTATACCTTGGCAATGAAGGTCAAAGGGGCGCCCAATCAGCGGTTGGGCGACTATTTCGATCTCTCTTTGAAGTCCAGTGCTCTAAAATGGTTCTTAGCTTAAAATCCGAGGCCGGGGCTACGTGGGACCGGATTACTAGCTAACTTGGAGTGGGAAGCAAATAGATTTGACACACGAGATAACAATGCGGCGTCCAGACGAGAACATCGGGGACTTTTACAAGCAAGATGGCAACTCCTCCTTTTGAAGAGGAACAACTAGACATCTTTCGGTCACGCCCGAAACCACATCGAGGGCCTCACTTAGCAATTTCCCTATCCGGATCTACGGGCAATGATCAATTCGGGGCTAAATTTGAGAGGGCTTACAATCGGCGGCGAGTTGTCGCACACGCTTACGAATACCGGGTTTCTTCCACCTCCAACACGACTCTGAAAAAGGGCGGTGTGAGAACCGATCGAAAAGGGGACCCCGAGGACCCAATACGATCAACAATCCATTCCCTAAAAAAAAAAGTAGGGTGAATATGATTGAAGCCACGAACAAGCCAAGTGCCACTATGGCTAACGGTTCCCATATGGAAGACACTCTTCGAAGAGAGGATTCTAGTTTCATAGTCGGTATCAAAGATGGGTTTCTCCCTTCATGACAACTTCGCCTTGAAGGCTCTCACGTTGATCGATTGGCTCGGTACTTCATCGGTATGTCGGTCAAACCTTTAAGCTGGACCTCTGTAGTGACGCTTTGTCAAACACAGGGCTTCATCAAATCATTCGAGAGAAAGATTCCGTGGTTTTCGCCATGTCTTTTCCATGGAATGGGGCTCACCTATCTTCGGAAGAAAGGTCTGGTCACCTCAACAAGCTTGTCTTGGAGTTTCGGCTTTAGAACTTGGCATATGGCAACTCCTGCATCATCAAAAGTTGAGAATTGGGAATCTCCTCATATCGGCATTTCGTCAAATCACAACTAACCCAAGCAAAAGAGGGTTCATTCATGTCAACATGCTTTGATTCTAGAGCACATCGGCGTCGGCTTCAAATGTCAGAGGCGAAAAGAAATTTCAATCGAGACCGGGGTTCAAATCCAACTTCATCCCAAGATCAAAATTGACCTCATCAATAACATGCAATTCAGTCCGCGACTAAAGGATATCACCCCACCGGCTCAAAGCTTGTCCCAAACAAATCAACAACACATATATCCCCTCTCATCACCATGCATCCCCACAAAAATCTCCCCGGGGCTCATGTAGCATGCACAAAACTTGAATCAATAGGAAAAATCCTAAGTGATTGAAAATCATAAATCGTAATTTCCACTGCCAAAAGCTTAGGCCAAGTGCATCTTCGAAAGCAAATAAACGCATCATCTCATAATCATTTTTGGTTCTATGCATGCATCCGCCATCATGAATGCCATATATGCATCTTCCTCTTCACTAACAAATGCGGGAATTCAAACGTAATCCCCCTTTTCGGCAAGGATGATCTTCACCAAAGACGACCTCAAATGGATGAAAATAGTCCCCAACATCCACAAACATATGAAGACCGCCTCCGGTGTCTACAAATCGGTCGGGGACGCCAAGTTCTCCAATACAATTCGGTCGGGGACGCCAAGTTCTCCAATACAAATTCGGTCGAGACGCCAAGCTCTCCAATACAAATCGTGTCAAGGACGCCAAGTCAAATCGGTCGGGACGCCAAGCTCTCCAATACAAATGCGGTCGGAGACGCCCGGTTCTCAAAATACAAATCGGTCAAAGATACCGGTCTCAAATACGGTGCGGTCGGAGACGCCGAGTTCTCCAATACAAATCGGTCGGGGACGCCAAGTTCTCAAATACAAATCGGTCGGGGACGCCAAGTTCTCAAATACAATGCGATTAGAGACACCAAGTTCTCAAAAGCAAGAAGTCCCAATGTGAAGACAAGCTCAAAAACCTCTACAAGTTTGACGATCACCGGCGAGATGCGGACTCAACCAAACTCCTCCTTCGAGGTCAAAATGCCTCCAAAGACAAAGCAAATCGTCGGCGAAACCGTCCACGAACGGCAACCTAATAACTCTTCATCAACATCGGTAGTAGCCTCGGCTACGGGTAAGCCAAACAGCAGTATGAAAGCATATCTTAATCAACTACTTTTCTAAAAGAACATTATCATCAAATCTTAGGGCGACTTCCCGAAAAATAGTCAAACCTCAAATGCTTGTCAAACCATCAAAGACCATCCCCGGCTATTTTCGAACTACGGCCAGGCTTGATTCCCTCTTAAGGATACGTAGGTAGCCTATCATTAGGTCCAGCCACTCGACCAGCACGGTCATCCTTTCCTTCGGCAGCAGACGTAAAACCGATCCCTTCAAATGAAGTCCACTAGAGGACCATCTATCCTAAAACGCCATCATCAAGGTTCGAGGCACCTTAGACGCCATCATTAAGGTTCGAGGCACCTAAAACGCCATCATCGAAATTCGAGGCACCTAAGACGCCATCATCAAGGTTCGAGGCACCTAAAACGCCATCATCGAGGTTCGAGGCACCTAAGACGCCATCATCGAGGTTCGAGGCACCTAAGACGCCATCATCAAGGTTCAAGGCACCTGAGATGCCATCATCAAGGTTCGAGGCACCTGAGACGCCATCATCAAGGTTCGAGGCACCTAAGACGCCATCATCAAGGTTCGAGGCACCTAAGACGCCATCGTCGAGGTTCGAGGCACCTAAGACGCCATCATCAAGGTTCGAGGCACCTAAGACGCCATCATCAAGGTTCGAGGCACCTGAGACGCCATCACCGAGGTTCGAGGCACCTAAGACGCCATCATCAAGGTTTGAGGCACCTAAAACGCTATCACACACAACACGAGGAAAGCGATAAATCGCAATCATCCCTTAGGGTGACTTCCCAAAAATAGTCAAACCATAGGGTGACTTCCCCAAAACAGTCAAAACCTTAGGGCGACTTCCCAAAAATAGTCAAACCATAGGGCGACTTCCCAAAAATAGTCAAAACCGTAGGGCGACTTCCCCAAAATAGTCAGATCATAGGGCGACTTCCCAAAAATAGTCAAACCATAGGGCGACTTCCCCAAAATAGTCAAGCCATAGGGTGACTTCCCAAAAATAGTCAGATCTTAGGGCGACTTCCCCAAAAACAGTCAAAACCTTAGGGTGACTTCCCAAAAATAGTCAAACCATAGGGCGACTTCCCAAAAATAGTCAAAATCGTAGGGCGACTTCCCCAAAATAGTCAGATCATAGGGCGACTTCCCAAAATAGTCAAACCATAGGGCGACTTCCCCAAAATAGTCAAGCCATAGGGTGACTTCCCAAAAATAGTCAAACCATAGGGTGACTTCCCCAAAACAGTCAAAACCTTAGGGTGACTTCCCAAAAATAGTCAGATCATAGGGCGACTTCCCCAAAATAGTCAAGCCATAGGGTGACTTCCCAAAAATAGTCAGATCTTAGGGCGACTTCCCCAAAAACAGTCAAACCTTAGGGCGACTTCCCAAAAATAGTCAAAACCTTAGGGCGACTTCCCAAAAAACAGTCAGATCATAGGGCGACTTCCCAAAAATAGTCAGACCATAGGGTGACTTCCCAAAAATAGTCAAATCTTAGGATGACTTTCCTAAAGCAGTAGGGTCGAAGACTAAAGATAGTCGAAAGACCCGAACTACGACTGGCTTGATTCCTCTTAAGGATACGTAGGTAGCCTATCATCATTAGGTTCGGCCACTGCACCAAAATGGTCGTTCCTATCCCCACAGAGCGGATATACAACCCTAGCCATCGGACCAAAGAGGGTCATTTCTTATCCCAGCGAGTTTCTTTCAAAGAATCGGCCGTAGAACTCGCTCGCCAGGTTGACATCCTAAAACAGTCACTCCAGGGTCGACAACTAAAGATAGTCGAAAGACCCGAACTACGGCCGGCTTGATTCCCACTAGGGATACGTAGGTAGCCTATTAAATAGGTTCAGCCACTCGATCACTCGATCATCCTGTCAAATATGGAGCCTTACTCTTATCGACGACCCCTCTTCCTTCGAAAGCACCGTCGCCGAGGGGCTCTTGTAAGTGCTCCAATTTGAGCCGTTAGTATTTTCGTTAGAAAGTTAACGAAAGTTTTAACATTTCTAACATTTCTAACAAACCCTAACCTTTCTAACAAAGCAAGGGTAAAGTGGGCATTGCCATTTAAAGATAAACAAGGAAAGGAATCCTAAAAAGTAAAAGAAATGGAAAAAACCCGAATTGGTAAGTTGAAAAACAGCTTCAGTTTGAATTTTAAAAAGATTATTCTTCCTGTCCAAAAGCCAGCACTGTAGCAGATGAACAGTGCACGCCAACAGGACCCTCCGCGCGGATGTGATTGCATCTCCCAGTGGCCTATAAATTGAACCCTCCTCTCTCAGTTAAAACAACACAATTTGATCACAGCAACGAAACTCTGGCGAAATATAGAGAGAAAACAGTGGGAATCCTTAGATTGCCACCATTTTCTCTCCAATCTTTCCCAAATCTCACTCACTCACAAACACTTCAAATCACTCTCATACATACTCTCATACATACTCTCATACATACACCAATCCAAGCTCAAATCACCCTATAGGAGGAGGATTAGAGAGAAAACATAGAGGACTTCATTGTTATCTACTTGTTTTCTCTTTAACCAACTCAAATCATCAACCCTAAACACCCTCAAACACTCTCATATTCAAGCCTTAAACACTCTCACATTCAAGCCTTCAAACACAAAATACAAGGAAGATAGGTATAACCTCCCTCTCCTTACCCTAAAATTCATCCATGCATGCATTTTCAAGCTACAAAATGTAGTTTATTCATCTTCTTGCTTTAGATCCAAGAAGATCACCATGGAAGTTCATCTCCATGGATGATCTTCTACAAGGATATACATTATTTTCAAAGTGTTCTTACTTTCTTGCAAAGAAAACACATTTCCAAAACCCTAAAAATCATTTTCATACATCAAATCTCATTTTCAAAGGATAAAATTCCCCTTCCCAAGCAAATGAAGTGTTTAGTCCTAATGTACCCCAAGGATGGTTTGATATAGTTGATTCACCACTAAAATGTCAAGTGATCACTAATCAAAACCTAGGGAAATGGGGACAAGCATGGATGCAAAACCCCCTTTAAAATCATATTTTCTTTCTTGAGAAGTTGCTGTCCAGTAGCAATTTTCTCAGACCTCAGTCCATGGTCTAATTTTTTGGACATAGATAAACTTGGAATTTGGTGTTGACTACAAAATACTTTTTGTAGACAACATCCAGATCTTTCCATAAATATTTTTACTTTATTTTTTGTATGAGTAAAACTCCTTCTTTCAAATTTTCTTTTAAAGGTCAGTTCATCAGTCTCTGGAAATCCAGATTTCAGATCTGAGATTTCCAGAAGGTTTTGACCCCTCAAATCATCTCCAAAATGAAAAGTTCTTTTACAGAAACCTTTTTTAAGGTTTATTGAACATTTTTCATTCCCGGACTTTTCCCAGATTCTGGAGTTTTCAAGCCCTAAAGTCCATTTCAAAGTCAAGGGTCAACTGCTTTTTTCATTCTGGCAGAAATGGTTTTCAACTTCCAAAAATCTTTTGAGTTCCAAATCTCAACCCAAAAATCACCCAAAAAATCATGGGATCAGTTTAAAGCCTTAAAAAGAGTTCCCAATTTTTACTTACCTCAGTTTCAACTTATTTTGGCCAAAACACACACACACACAACAAAGGATTTTGAATGTTTGGAAGACTCGTTTTTACGAGGCGTTCCGGGTGCACACTAACGTCCTTCCCGGCGCGTAACGTGACCTCCGAACTCGAATCTCTTGATCTCGGGCATTTTTCAAAGTTTTGGCCCTCAAAATTAAAATGGCGTGGTGACTCCGTTTGATTTTCAAAAAAAAAAATCGGGTACATCACACTCATGTGAATGTTGGAAATAGGGCAGGTCCCTCATCCAACCCATTGAGTAGAAAGGAAATGCTATTGGAGCGAGCCCAGATTCTGGCCGAGTTACTGGCTATAGAGGAGGCTGAGAAGGCGGATATAAGATCAGAGAGGGTGGCTCCCTCTCAAATTTCCAACGAGGAGCGAGCCAGAGTGCTAGGCCTAATGAAACTGTTGGACAGAACGGCGATAACAGGATAGTGCAGCGGGTTCCGTCTCTCATTCATGTGCCAAGCAATGACCTAAGGGCTAGCCTCACCAGGAATAGGGAACAGGAGGTTCAATCGGATTTGAGGACCCACTTAGACGCCAATCGGAGCCGACGTGGTTCACCTGCCAGGACACAAAGATCTCAATCTCATAGGGACAGGAATGGGCGCAGGTCGCCCATAAGAGAAGAAAGGCGCAGGTCGCCACTTGGAGATAATAGGCGCAGGTCGCCATCCAGGGATGAGAGGCGCAGGTCGCCCCAAAGGAATGACAGGCATAGGTCTCCAATTCGATCAGAAAGGGCTCATTCTCACCGAGACAGGAGGAGTAGGCAGGTAACTCCCCCCAGGAGCGAAGGTCAAAGGTCGAATGTCGTTCCTCCTGCAGGAGATGACAGACCCGACGCTAGGGAATGGTTGCTGATGAAAAAGAAGTTCGAACAATGGGAGGAAGAGAAGAAAAAGGATACTAGAAAGGTCGAACGAATTGACTTTGCTCTTCGACCCTTATCCAAGGATCTGATCGACAGTCGACCTCCTGCTGGTTTTAGATTGCCCCTTCTAGAAAAGTACTCAGGGGCACCAATGCAAAGAGTCATATAGCGCACCTGGAGGCCACAATGTGTTTTGTCGCTAATGAGGACGACAATATGTGCAAAGCCCTCATAAGCACACTCACGGGAGCGGCCCTAACTTGGTTCAATAGTTTGGCAGCCGGTAGTATCTCCACCTGGACATGTTTCAGAACCAAATTCCTAGACCACTTCTCAACTGCTAGAGCCCGGAAAGTGACTGTCACCGATCTAAATAACTTGGTGCAAGCAAAAAATGAAAGCTCAATGAGCTACTTCACCAAGTTTAAGGAGATGGTTGATAAAATCGAAGAGGATCTCACTGACAGGGAGGTGATCAATTGCTTCTGAAATGGTATTTCCTCGGAAGACATGGATTATGAGCTGACGGTTCGTACAGTTACTACTCGACAGGAGTTGTTTAAGAAAGTTTATAATGTGGCATTAGCCGAGGAGAGAAAGGAAAAGAAGAATGGGAAGGGCCCCAAGGTGGAGGCCACTGATGACAAGAAAGACTCCAACAAAAATGGAGGTAACAATAAGAATGGCAAAAACAGAACAAGGGCGACAGAGAAGGTACCTGAGGCTTTCACTCCCCTAACGGTGAGTCGAACAGAAATAATGAATGCGGTCGAGTTGGCCCCACCTGCCCCAATGAACCCAGGCAACAAGTTCAGAAGGGACAATAGCAAGTATTGTGATTACCATAAAGACACGGGACATCTCACAGAGGATTGCTTGGGTTTAAAGCGTATCATCCAAAGGATGGTCGACCAGGGGAGGCTCGACGCTTATGTGAAAAGGCCTCAAACTGGTGGTGGCGAGCAGCTAGTAGGTGGACAACAGGGACCAAGGCAACCTAGATTGAACTTGGGAGTCATCACAGAGCAAGCCAGCAACACAGCCATCAAGCATAAAATCTTCCAACTCAACAAAGCCCCACATGTGCCTCCAATGAGAGATGTCAGAGATGAAGTGATCGGCTTCTACCCCCATGAGCTGGCAACTAATATGGCGGCTAGGGAGAAAGTTCTCGTCATCCCCGATCTCATAGACGGATGTACGACGAGCAGACTCTTGGTCGACACGGGGGCCTGTAAAGATATTTTGTTCTACAAGACCTTCCAGGAGATGGGTCTTTCCAACGAGCAGCTTGAAAGGTATGATGGAAGGTTAGAGGGCTTCACAAATCATCGAGTCGACGCTAAGGGGCAGATAGAGCTCGACGTCGACCTAGGCCAGCACCCTTATAGGGTCATATCAAAGGTACAATTTATTGTGATAGATGTGAACAGTGACTATGCTGCTATCCTTGGTATTCCTGGCCAGGTCGCGCTGGGAATGGTGGCATCAATCCCCCACCAACGAGTCAAGTTTCCTACACCTGCTGGAGTAGGCTGCGTACAAGGCACAGCTCGAGCCTACTTGGATCATGTTCTTCAGGAAAGAAAGAAGAGAGATCTAGAGATCGAGACGGCAGATGGCTACTTAAAACTGTCCCAATCAGTCACCAAAACTACTCGGCTGTCAACAATCACCAATGTGGAGGAGTCGACCTATCGCTCAAATGACGAGATCATGGCTGAGTCGACACGTCACTCTGAAACCACAGCGGTCGATCCAGATGTAGTTATGGTCGACCAAGTCCTCATAGGCGACCTATGCCTCCAAGTCAACAATAACTCGGGGGCCACCACTGATGAGATCGCTGATAAATTGGATGATATGATAGCTGAAGAGGCTCCACACCTGGGGGCCGAGGAAAGACAGAAAGTTAGGGAGATCATTGTTGAAACTTTGCAATTCAGAGATGGTCCAGAGCTGGAGGCCGTGGACGAGCTAGAGTCAGTAATCACCAACCCTTCCTACCCCGACCAAAAAATTCAAATTGGAAAGCAGCTATCAGACGAGGAGCGAGCAGAAATCATCGAGCTACTCAAAGAGAGCAATGATGTCTTCGCATGGCGAGTAGAGGACATGAGGGGAATCAAAGAAGAGGTCGCCGTTCATAGGCTTGAGGTCAACCCGACCATAAAGCCCAAACCCCAAAGGTTGAGAAGCTTTGCTCGAGACAAGGAGGAAGCCATAAAAATTGAGGTACAAAAATTGTTAAGTGCAGGTATAATCAAAGAGGCCACTCATACAACTTGGTTGGCCAATGTGGTCATGGTGAAGAAGTCAAACGGTAAATGGAGAATGTGTGTCGACTTCACCAACCTCAATCTTGCCTGCCCAAAGGACAGTTATCCCCTCCCAAGGATTGACAAGCTCGTGGACTCCATTGCTGGCCACTCCACCCTCAGTTTCCTAGATGCTTACTCAGGCTACCACCAAATCAAGATGCACGAAGATGACATAGTAAAGACAGCCTTCCAAGCAGCGGGTGGTATCTATTGCTACACTATGATGCCGTTTGGATTGAAGAATGCAGGGGCGACTTATCAACGCATGGTCAACAAGGTCTTTGCCTCACAGATTGGCCGAAACATGGAGGCCTACGTCGACGATATGGTCATTAAAACAAAGGCCGGACGTCACGTGGTCGACCTAAAGGAAACATTCGCCAACTTGAGAGCAAACGACATGAAGCTCAACCCTAGCAAGTGTGTCTTTGGGGTAGCAGCTGGCAAATTCCTTGGATTCATGGTGTCCCAGAAGGGTATAGAAGCTAACCCAGAGAAGATCAAGGCTCTAGTCGAGATGAAGGAGCCAACCAGTGTAAAGGAGATGCAGCGACTTAATGGCAGGGTGGCAGCCCTAGGTCGCTTTGTAGCCAAGTCGGCTGAAAGGTCTCTCCCCTTCTTTAAATCATTGAGGGGGACGAAAAACTTTGAGTGGACGGCCGAATGTCATTCGTCGTTCCAACAACTCAAAGAATACCTTGCCACTCCTCCACTATTGAGCGACCCGACTCTTGGTGAAACTTTGTTCGTATACCTATCTCGTGGGAGACAAGTCAGTTGCAGCAGTCTTGGTTAGAGAAGAAGAGGGACATCAAAAGCCAGTTTACTATATCAGCAAGGCCCTATCAGACGTAGAGGGCAGATACTACAATGCTGAGAAGGTCGCATATGCCTTAGTCGTAGCTTCAAGGAAGCTGCGAGCTTATTTCTTGGCTCATCCTATCGTGGTGCTCACGAATGTACCCTTGAGAAAAATATTGCACAAACCAGAAAGTTCAGGTCGTCTACTCAACTGGTCAATTGCCCTCACGGAATTTGACATCGAGTATCGACCTCGAAAGGCATTGAAGGCTCAAGCTCTAGCAGATTTCTTGGTCGAGCTTACGTTCACCAAGGAGGACAGCGAGCAGCGAGCTCAAAAGGAGAAAACCAAAGGGAAAGAGCCAGAGTCCCAGCCCGCCATTACTCTACCCGACGATTGCTGGAAGGTCTACTCAGATGGGTAAGCTACAAAAAATGTCAGTGGAGCTGGAATTGTTTTAATTGAGCCAGAATCTGGAACCGTGTACGAGGAGTCACTAAGGTTCAAATTTGATGCATCCAACAATCAGGCGGAGTATGAAGCCCTGGTAGCAGCCATAGAGTACGCCAAATGCTTTGGAGCAACTAAAATCATAGCTTATTGTGATTCCCAACTGATAGTCAACCAGGTTAGAGGCGAGTACGAGGTACTTAGTTCCACTCTGATCAAATACAGCGACCTAGTAAAAGAGTTGATAAAAGACTTAGAATTCTGGGAGATCCAAAGGATTGGTCGAGAAAACAATGAGTTAGCTGACTTACTCTCAAAGTTAGCTACATCAGACGAGCCACATGAAGAGCCTATCTCTTACCTTGAGAGCCCAGCTTATGAAAGGGTCAAAATACAATGTATAGAAGATCCCTCGATAAATTGGGTTTATGAGAAGTGCTGGATCGAAGAAATGAAGGCATATCTAGAAAGGGGCGAGTTGCCTGATGACGAGAAGAAAGCTCGAGCTGTCAAGAAGAAAGCTCTGAGGTACGTTATTCAAGGAGGCGAGCTATTCAGAAGATCCTACACTCGACCACTGTTAAAATGCATTCACCCTCAAGAGGTCGCTCTGTTAATACATGAAGTGCATAGTGGAATTTGTGGTGGACACCCGGGGGCCAGGACTCTCGCCGACAAGTTAATTACTTTGGGATACTACTGGCCACACATGAGAGCTGACACCCATAACTTTGTTCAGCAATGTGATCAATGCCAAAGGTTTTGCCAACCTACCTCATGTGCCTACACCCGGGCAGACTCCAGTGATTGCAACTTGGCCATTCGATATGTGGGGCGTCGACTTGATTGGACCCTTCCCTCCCGCCCGGGGAAATTGCAAGTATGTGATCGTTGCCATCGATTATTTCACCAAGTGGGTAGAGGCCAAGCCGTTAGCTCGCATCACAGAGGAAACCGCAATCAACTTCATTCATGATTTCATTTGGTGTCGATTTGGTTTTCCTCGAGCTATAGTATCTGACAATGGCCTACAATTCTCCCAAACCTTCGAAGCAGAGATGAATCGAGTAGGGATCAAACATTGGAAATCTTCTGTCGCCTATCCCCAAGGAAATGGGCAAGCTGAAGCTACAAACAAACTCGTACTATCCTCACTCAAGACGGGTCTTGTAGGTCGACGCAATAACTGGTTGGACGAACTTTCCCTTGCTCTTTGGGCAGTTCGCACAACCACTCGGGGGCCTACTGGGGAAACCCCATTTGTTCTTACATATGGATCAGAGGCCATGGCACCTGCTGAGCTCAGATTTCCTACTGCTAGAGTAACTTTCTTTGTTCAAGAACAGAATGATACCAACAGATTGATCGACTTGGATTTAGTCGACTAGAAGTGAGACACGGCTTACCTTCGAATGGTTAACTACAAGCAGCGGACTAAAAGTTACCACGACAAGAAGGTGAAAGCAAGATCATTCCAAGTGGGAGATTATGTGTTGAGGAAGATCGAAGCAACGGGGAGAAGGGCCCAGCAGAACAAGCTATCTCCCAACTGGGAAGGTCCTTACATAGTTACTCGAGTCGTCAAGGAAGGGACCTACATGATTGCTCATCCTGATGGTGAAGAGTTGAAGCACCCATGGCACGCTACTCACCTCATCAAGTAGTACTTTTAAAGTTTAGATCTATCACTCAGTTCAAGGTTAAGGCAATTCTCAAGATTGAAATTTGTCATAGTTCTAGCTTTCCATTGATGTAAATGTTTCCCTACTTCAATAAAAAGCGCAGTTTATTCGACCAAACATTGTGTTACACTAACCCCAACAAGCTCGACTCAGCGTCAGCTTCGTTTTAACGAGCTCGATTCTTAATCAGCTTCATTCCATCAACAAAGCTCGACTCTTAGTCATCTTAACTTTAACAAGCTCGATTCCTAATCAGCTCTATTTATCTAACAAGTCCGACTTTTAGTCGACTTCGTTCTAACAAACTCGACTCTTAGTCAGTCTGTTCTAATTAGCTCGATTCCTAATCAGCTCTATTTATCTAACAAGTCTGACTTTTAGTCGACTTCGTTCTAACAAACTCGACTCTTAGTCAGTCTGTTCTAATTAGCTCGATTCCTAATCAGCTCTATTTATTTAACAAGTCCGACTCTTAGTCGACTTCGTTCTAATGAGCTCGACCCTTGGTCAGCTTTGATAGTTTGAACAAGATTCGACTCCTAGTCTATCTCGTTTGCAAAAAAGTTATCCAAGTCTGAGGTCGACTAAATCCTTGAAGATCAGGTCAACCCTAGGTTTATGTTAACTTATTTGCCCTATTACGACTAGCTCGACATACACATGCTGAAATTGAAAGCATACAACATTCAGAAATCTAAAGTCAACTACGATTACAAGTCTCCCAAAAGCGGGCCAAGACTTGCACAAAATAAGATTACATGTTTCTATGCCTCCCAAAAACTGGGCCAAGGCATGCATATAATTTCAAGACAAAAAGCAAAAAAGTGTTTGGGACTTGTTCATTACAATCCATTCAAATAATTCATGAAGCCGGTCGGCATCGGTTTGATCGTCGGTAGCGGCTCGACCTTCTCCGTCTTCTTCTTGTTCCCGGGGGCTATGGGTTTACCCAACTCTGAAAACCTTTGCTTCGGAGTTTCAGCATCGAGCGAGGTGAATCGGGTTCCTCAAGCTCGGATAAGATGGTAATGTAGTTCACTGGATTAACGGGAGGAGGAGTCCAAATTTACGCCTCGGCGGCCGCGTCATCCTTAGCTATGAGCTCCAAGTCATTGTCATTATAGGGCACCAAGCTATGGCCGGACGAGTGCCGTATTGTAAGGATCTTCTGCACCCATTGTGCAAGTTGTTCAACGAGAGATGTTAAAAGCGAGGATCCACTACAATACGTCGAGCCATGTGAGCTCGACCCACATCCCAAAATGAACTCGCTTGCTTGGTAATCTGATTGTGGAGCTCATCGCTTTCTTTGTAAGCCTTCACCGCCTCGTCCTTGGCAATTTTCACAGCATTAGTCAGATCCACCTCCCACTGATGACGAGCAGTATCCAGTTTCTCTTGTTTCTTCGCCAAGGTGACTGGCACTTCCTCCAACTGTTGCTTGGCCAACTCAAGATCAGCTACCATCTTCTTCTTCTCTTCCTTGAGAAGGGCGTGCTCATTGTTAGCTTTTCCCAAGCTCTTCCAAGCCTCCTCCTTGAGCTTAATCTCATTATCCTTGACAAGTTTCAAAGCTTCATAGGAGTTGTCCAAATCTGAGTGCATCTCCTTCAGGTTGTCAAACTCTCCCCTCAATTTGGTATGGTCCTCCTTCAACTTAGCGTGATCACCCTCCAGTTTCCCCTGGTCCTCGTTTTTATGAGCCAACATGGACTTGGCCAGTTTCTCCTGCTCCTCTGCAGCCTTCCAATAAGTGGTGACTAGATCTATCATTGCAAGAGACTGAAATAACGAGTAAATACGAGGGGTTAGATCGAACAAAAATGAAGAAAGGAAAAGACACAAGTAAGAAGAACAAGTACGTTAAAAGCATAAGAGTTACCTCGGAGGAAGCCAGCCCGACTCGCGCACGACAGGCTTCTGGGGTTAATGGTTTGTTGGTAAACTCTCTGATCGGAGTCTGGTCGGCCCCCTCACGACAATTACCTTCCCATACTCCAGTGCTGGATACTCCCTAGCCAGTTGATCTGGTCAAAGGAGTCACATCACTTAGCTCAGCAACACGAGCCTGAATCAACTCGTCGTATGAAACATGGACGGGAGAGAGCTGGGGACTCCTGACTTCAGCCTCCACTGGTACACCAGCATCGACATGATCAACAGTCGAGCTCATAATGGTTTTCCCTATCCTTATCCTCTTACTGAGATGGGCGTCATCATCAGGATCTTCTTCCTCCTCATCCACCTCAATTACAGGCGACTTGGCCTTAGAAGCGACTTTGGTTTTGCTTTTGGTTTTGGTTCTAGCCTGAGCCCGAGTTCTGGTACGGACGACCTCCCTCTCTGGCTCCACACCAGCAACGTTGGCCTCTTCAGAACCTTGGGCATCTCCTCCCTCAACATGCTCTCCCTCTGGGGCCACATCCAACTCCTCCAAATTGTCCTCCACTGGAATAGAATTGACAGGGTCCACGTCCACTGTCTTCAAAATCTCTTGGCGCTGGACACCCTCCCTCTCTCGGTGTTCCCTGGCATTGGCTGCACCACAGCTCCCCTTGCTTTTCCTGACGTCAATGGCTCGACCCATGTTCGCCTCTTGTTCTGGAGTCAACACTGCCCCAAAATAAAAGTGAGTTAAGAGTCAGGTCGACATGTGAAAAGTCTACATACGAGCAAAATGTTCTATGTACGAATTGAGCGTACACGAGTAACTAAATCGATGAACAGGCCAGGTACATAAGAGCTAAGAGGCAAACTTATGAATAATCAATCTACACGCAAGAACATATACAAGTTAATGAGTTCTACACACGAACAGACATTTCTGTGTACGAGCACAACACTAGCATGTCAGCAACTATTGGACGGATTAAAGGACAGTGAATGGTCAATATTCTTACCCCCACAGTGCTCTACCCGCTCCTTACAATGGTTGGCAGACTTCTTACAAAAGTGGCACTCTTTCTCAAATCTGAATCGAGCTCCCTCATGGGTGACCCAATCTGGATATCTTTGACATCTGACTACTGGAACCATGGGCACGACATCTCCCTCACTGACCATCAATCTAGCTCGGATGTATTTATTCTTGTTGGATCCCAAGGCATCCCAACTAATAGCTCCCTTTTTGGTAAGCTCCACCAACTTCTTGCGCAAATCATTATGCCAATATGGAGCCCAGTAGTTATCCTCATTTACACCAGTTGTATCAGCACTGGGCAAGGGAAATTCCCATCCTCTTCTACTTTCCACCACCACTACATAGGAGTTCCAACCACTATCCTTACCAGGGAGATTGATAAATAGTTTGGGAAACTTTGGCTTGGAGGGGGTACTTATCCCATTGTCTTTATCAAACTTAATACTAAAGAACTCCTTGAACACTTTCATACAAGGCTCATACCCTAAGAATCTACAAACCATAATGAAGCAAACCAGTACCCTGCAGGTGTTGGCTCCTAGCTGAAGTGGCAGTGCGTCGGTGCATTCTAAAAACTCATTTATGAAAGGGTCTAGGGGTAATCTCAAACCAGCTTCAAATTGGCCATAGTTGAAGGCCACCCTGGTAGAATCTTCCTCGTAGGTGTCCCCAAATTGGTTAAAGAAATCCCCCCTGCTATACAAAGTGACACTAAATTCCTTCCTATCAACCTCACAAAAGTCATGTATCATGCTCAAGCGAGATGGAAAATTCTGCTTCCCCCTAACTGGCCTTGGGGGAACATAACCCCTTTCATTCCTACCCGGCACCACAGCGGTCTCAAAGGCATCAAAAATACGTGGGTTTGATGAGGTCAATGCATGGGCTTCTTCTTGAGTCTCCATATCTGTACAAGAAGAAAGGGAAATAGGGGAATCAGTTCTACATGAAGTCTCAGGAGTCCTAATAGACACACTAAGGGGCGACCTAGATTCCCCTGGGAATCCAATTCTGTTTCTAAGGAAGGAAGGTTTATGGGGGCCCTGAACATAGAATACGGCAATATGGTCGAGAAGCTCATGAAAGAGGTGAAAGGGCTCAACCCTTGGGTCATTCGTTCCTAAGATACCTAAGCTCTCTCCCACAGGCAAGGCCAATTCAGTAAAGTGCAAGCCCCAACGGGTCAAAATTGAAGTGCATTCCTCAATGGTTATCTCCCTCCACTCTCCGTTCAAATGTTTATAAACCCTACGGTTGACATTACAGTACCCATACCAAGCCCCAGGTTCGGTGCTAAAGGTCCTAGCCATGGTGGAATTGGAAGATTACGAAAATAAAACCCTAATACTGAGAGGCAAGAAGGATACCTTAAAAGTAGCTCGAGTGAAGAAGGATTACAGACGGAGATGAAAGCTTTGATTTATCCGATTGCCTTCTTCGCTATTTTCGCCGAAATTCAAGGAACCAGAGACAGCAAAAGTTGTAAATGGAGAAGGATTTTTGAATTTATATCTTCCTGAATTAGAAAGGACAAAGGGAAATTCAAAATTAATTTCCTAATTAATTGGGAAAACAGTTTCCAAGACGGATTATCAAACGTCTAATTGTAATCATTACGAAATAAGGCGCCCCTTCATCTCTGGCCTTGCATCGCCGACGTCCAGGATTGTGCCACGTCACCTTGGGTCGACTAACCCTCAGAACGAGTAGAGACCTTCGAGTAACAGCAATTGCCATCAAAAAATTTCCTTAACTTCCTAGTCGACAAAGTCAACTCGAAAGTTGGGGGCCACTGAACATACCAAAAGTAGCGAGTTGGTCCAAGCGAGTAAGGCCCAATCTTCAAGGATTTATTACCTTAACATGTCCTGTGGGCTAGGCCCAATCAATATATGGCCCAAAGCCCATCTCATGTATCAGTCGACTAAGTTCATTGTCCGACCTATCAGGTCCCGACCTAACTTTGTCCGACCTGAAGATCCGAGTTCTAATACGGGTACGATCCATGCTCTACCCGTCAGTCAGGTCGACCATTCCTCAAATGGCGACCTCGACCTAATCAACAAGCGTCGACCTAACTAATGTGGGCGCACGTGGGTTAAATCTTTCCATAACTGCATTCCTACAAATCAGGGACTGTTATAGGCACGTTCCCATTACTCATAACTGTCGCTAAAATCTCGGAGCTCATGTAGCACCACCAAAATACAACGGTCAACACCTATAAATACATCATCACTACCAACGGTGCAAAGGTAACTGCAATTTTGCTATTTGAATATACTTTGTTCAATACATTTTGCTCTCCCATTATCAAATACTTACTCTCACGCCCGAGGGTCTAAGCCGGAGACACATCCGGCTAGTCGTGGGTTCTGATTTCAGGTCAAGGAGCCAGGTGAACAGTCCTGCCACGTGGAGGAAGATTGATAAGCACTTTTCTTGCGGCATCATATATATATATATATATATATATATATATATATATATATATATATATATATATATATATATATATATATATATATATATATATATAACCGATTTGTATGTATATATATTTGTATGTATATATATTTGTACATAAAGAGAGTATATAATGTCCTAAAAGCGTCGTTAGTTCATTCAGTCGCTAAAGTACAAGGATATTGATATACCATAACAAAATATTATGCCCGATAAATGTTGACTCGGCCCAAGACCAAATGTGGCCTATATACGGGCTCGTGCATCGTGAGGATATCGTCAAAAGTTGATTATTGTATGATGGGTCTAAGACATGTTTTTATTTATGGTTAAGGCTTGATTCCCGCCTAAGGCTTGATTGTCGTCATGCAGCAAGTGGCTTGTCGCATGACAGGAAGTGGTTTGTCGTCATGCAGCAAGTGGGTTGTCGCATGACAGGAAGTGGTTTGTCGTCATGCAGCAAGTGGGTTGTAGTATGACAGGAAGTGGATTGTCCCATGGCTTGTCGCATCCTGCCTATGTTGGTCTTCCCGCATGTCCCGCATGTGCCTATGTTGGTCTTCCCGCATGTCCCGCATGCGCCTATGTTGGTCTTCCCGCATGTCCCGCATGCGCCTATGTTGGTCTTCCCGCATGTCCCGTATGTGCCTATGTTGGTCTTCCCGCATGTCCCACATGTGCCTATGTTGGTCTTCCCGCATGTCCCGCATGTGCCTTGTATGGTCTTCCCGCATGTCTTTTCGCATGTCTGATGTTGAGTCTTGCAGCAAGTTGATGTCTCCAGGTACGGAACGTACCACGTGTCAAGATTTTGGCCTTGACCTTATCCAAATGAAATCTTTTAATAGATTTCACCCCATTGAATGGTTGACACGTGTAAAGTAAGGATAAGATGATAATGATGAGTCATGGGTCATATAAATACTCCTTCCCAATTCATTTTCAAAGGTATGTCTCAATATAAGCTTTCTCTCTCCTCTCTCTCTCTCTCTCTCTCTCTCTAAGATTATGTCAATATATTATGAAATGTTATGAATGAGATTGATGATTCTCACGCCGGAGGGTTTGTGGGGGGAAAACCCCCCACCCCTAACGGTGTTTTGTGTTGTAGGTCCCATTTGAGATCGGATCCGTCGGAGCATGTTTTTCCGGTCCGGCCGCCGCCGCTACCCCGGTCAGTTTCCTGTGCAACCATTTTTTATGGTAGCATCAGATGGTTCCGTTGCCGGGACTGACATTTTCCGGCGAAGTTGGCCGGAATAGAGGAGTCGGGGTATCAATCTAGACTATGGAGGGGTAGCAGCAAATCGGAGCAAATAGGAGCGGATCGGAGTTAGCCGGAATAGGGAAGTCAACGATTTTCGTTTTTCTGGGCAGATTTAAACGGGTCCAAGTTAGGAACAGACCCAGACCTGGTAGTTCATCGGAAGAGAATTGAAAGAGAAGAAGAGGAGGAGAGCAGATCCGGAGTATTTTTAGTCACCAGAGAAAGACTTGTTCTCCGGAAAATTAACAAGAAAGGTAGAGAGAGAAAGTAACAGTAAACAACAACAAAGGCAGTACAAATTGCATTTCGCGTACTCAGTTCGTTGCGCCAGTTGGTCAGTCATCCCGCCAGTCAGTTGAAATTGCGGGAATCAGAAATCACGATCCAGATGAAAATAGAAAAAAGAAGAGGAAATAGCAAATTAATGTCGCAATTCAAGATGGCTAAGCTGAGTCGCTAGGGAATGAATCGCAAAATAAAATTGGAATTGTCGAACGGGGCGAGAGGGTGGTTGTCGCCAATTGAATGCAGCCAAGAACCAAGTTGCAAAAATAGAAATAGCGAAAACCGAAACTGAGGGATTGAGAGTTCGTAAGAGGTAAATTGCGAAGTCATGAAGTCGCATAGGGAGATGGGGACTCACCAGTTTCATTTTCGTTGGCCTGAGTTCATGGAGAAGATGACGGGAACCACAAGTTGGATATCGCCAAGGAGCGGTTATCACCGGCATCAGTAAGCTTGAGCGAGGAGCTAGATTGAGTTTGGGCCAGATCGGGGTTGGAGGAAATCGAGGTTAAAGCAGACATTGATGTCGCCGAAAATAGTAGTATCCTGGGATGCCGTTGATTAGTGGAATCAAGAGCGGGAAAAGTTGAATATGTCGCCGGGCAGCGAGGATTTTGTGGCGGAAATTAGAGTTGCAAAAATTGGAAAAAACGAAGACTTACAGTTTTAGTTTGGGATGATTGCTTCCAGCCAGAATGGCGGGATAGTGGCGAGATCCTTGATTATCGCAGGTAGTAGCGAGAGATTTGTTCGTTGCCGTTAAAGGCAACCTCTTTGATTGTCGCCGGCCCCCAGCAGACGGGAAGAGGGAGATCGAGGTGGGAATGGTTCATCGTTGATTAGGGGTGGAGGTCGCCGGCTATGGCGGTTGTTTTGGGATGTTGCCGTTGTGTTTTTGTCGGCAAGGATCTCGCCGGAAACCCAAGGAATTCTGAAAAGGATAGGTGTCGCTCGATTGAAATCACAAAAAATCAATTTCTAAAAGTTTAACCGACCTTTGGATTCTCGGAATTGGGAGCGGAAGTCACCGGATTTGAGGCAGCAGCTTTGATGTCGCCGGTGTTGGATGTCGCCGGTGGGAAGGGATGTGCCTGTAAATTGCCCAAAGCTTTATGCCGCCGTGAGTTTTTCCCAACCGATTGATGTCGCCGTTTTCTGTTCTGAGCTGAAAGGTTGCCGGATGTAATGGATGTCGTCGGAAATGGAGGTCGCCCGCAGTAATGTCGCCGGGCGGCGTGATTTCTTGTTGCGGAAAGTTGTTAAGTCGTTTGAGAGCCAGGTTGTTGTCAAATGATGGTTGTCACCCGGGAAGGATCTCGCTTGGAGCAAGTGGAGCCGCCGTGTCTGGAGTCACTGTTGGGTGTCCGTGGAGAAGGAGAAACAAAATGGGATGCTGAATGATAAAGAGGAGTGAAAATTAAAGGGAAATAGAAGGGAATGAAGTAGAAAAGTTATTAAATGGTATTGTTATTTTTCCTTGGGCGGAGAGTTTGAGGCAGGAAAGGTGAGTAAACAAAAGTCAAAATTGGGTCTCAGCTACAAAAATGGTATAGGAGAGAGGGTAATGAAAGCGGGCAGGTTCTGGAAGTGAAAAGAAAATGAAAGGAAATAAAGTGGATTTGACTTGTTGATTTAAGAGAAAAGAAACGTGTGGTGATAGAGAAAATCAAAGTCATTTGGGCAAATCAAATTGTGTGGATGAAAAGGAAGCCGTTTGAAATTTTTTTTTTTTTTTGAAAAGGTGAAGTTTGGCGGGATGCCGCATGTTTCAATGTTTTGAAAAGTTAAAGTTGGCGGGATGTCGCGTGTTTCAAAGGTTTTTGAAAAGTTAAAGTTGGCGGGATGTCGCGTGTTTCAAAGGTTTTTGAAAAGTTAAGTTTGGCGGGATGCCGCATGTTTCAAAGTTTTGAAAAGTTAAGTTTGGCGGGATGCCGCATGTTTCAAAGTTTTGAAAGTTAAAGTTTGGCGGGATGCCGCAGTTTGAAAAATTAAAGTTTGGTGGGATGCCATGTTTTGAATTTTTGGCGAAGAAAATGTTTTGAAAAGTTTGGAAAAAAGAAGGGCAGGCATCCCGAACTGTTGGGCTCGCATCCCTAACTGTCTGAGAGAAGGGCTGGCATCCCGAACTGTTGGGCTCGCATCCCTAACTGTCTGAGAGAAGGGCTGGCATCCCGAACTGTTGGGCTCGCATCCCTAACTGTCTGAGAGAAGGGCTGGCATCCCGAACTGTTGGGCTCGCATCCCTAACTGTTTGAGAGAAGGGCTGGCATCCCAAACTGTTGGGCTCGCATCCCTAACTGTCCGAGAGAAGGGCTCGCATCCCGAACTGCATGATGGGCTCGCATCCCGAACTGCTTATGTGCCAAAGTTGATAAAGTCGCCCCAAAGTTGATAAAGAAAGTTGATAAAGATTGATGCCGCTAAAGCTGTTGATAATGGATGCGGCGTCTTGGTTAGAGACCAAGTCGCCCAAAAGGGATGCGGTGTCTTGGTTAGAGACCAAGGCACCTAATGGATGCGGCGTCTTGGTTAGAGACCAAGTCGCCCAAAAGGGATGCGGTGTCTTGGTTAGAGACCAAGGCACCTAATGGATGCGGCGTCTTGGTTAGAGACCAAGTCGCCCAAAAGGGATGCGGTGTCTTGGTTAGAGACCAAGGCACCTAATGGATGCGGCGTCTTGGTTAGAGACCAAGTCGCCCAAAAGGGATGCGGTGTCTTGATTAGAGACCAAGGCACCTAATGGATGCGGCGTCTTGGTTAGAGACCAAGTCGCCCAAAGGGATGCGGTGTCTTGGTTAGAGACCAAGGCACCAAATGGATGCTATGTCTTGGTTAGAGACAAAGGCACCTAATGGATGCGGCGTCTTGGTTAGAGACCAAGTCGCCCAAAGGGATGCGGTGTCTTGGTTAGAGACCAAGGCACCAAATGGATGCTGTGTCTTGGTTAGAGGCCAAGGCACCAAAATGGATGCGGCGTCTTGGTTAGAGACCAAGGCGCCAAGTTGACGCGGCGTCTTGGTTAGAGACCAAGGCGCCAAGTTGATGTCGCGTCTTGGTTAGAGACCAAGGCGCCATGTTGACGCGGCGTCTTGGTTAGAGACCCAGGCGCCAAGTTGATGTCGCGTCTTGGTTAGAGACCAAGGCGCCATGTTGATGCGGCATCTTGGTTAGAGACCAAGGCGCCAAGTTGATGTCGCGTCTTGGTTAGAGACCAAGGCGCCAAGTGGATGCAGCGTCTTGGTTAAAGATCAATGCGCCAAATGGATGTGGTGACCTGGGGAGAGACCCAGGCGACAAGTGGATGCGGCGTCCGGGGAGAGATCCAGGATTCGTAGAAAGAGTTGAATATTGGAAAGTCGTGAAATGAAATGAGAGAGAAAAGGCAAAAGTTGAAGTAAAATGAGAAGTCAGTAAATGAAAGTGATGGAGAGAGATCGAGGAACATATTTATGTTTTGTACCAGGGAAATTAACTCGGTGTGGTAAAGCTATATTTTGTTATGTATGCTATTTTACTCCTCGGCTCGATCATGAATAATCGAGCTAAGGAGTCGGGGGCTTCTGATATACCATAACAAAATATTATGCCCGATAAATGTTGACTCGGCCCAAGACCAAATGTGGCCTATATACGGGCTCGTGCATCGTGAGGATATCATCAAAAGTTGATTATTGTATGATGGGTCTAAGACATGTTTTTATTTATGGTTAAGGCTTGATTCCCGCCTAAGGCTTGATTGTCGTCATGCAGCAAGTGGCTTGTCTCATGACAGGAAGTGGTTTGTCGTCATGCAGCAAGTGGGTTGTCGCATGACAGGAAGTGGTTTGTCGTCATGCAGCAAGTGGGTTGTAGTATGACAGGAAGTGGATTGTCCCATGGCTTGTCGCATCCCGCCTATGTTGGTCTTCCCGCATGTCCCGCATGTGCCTATGTTGGTCTTCCCGCATGTCCCGCATGCGCCTATGTTGGTCTTCCCGCATGTCCCGCATGTGCCTATGTTGGTCTTCCCGCATGTCCCACATGTGCCTATGTTGGTCTTCCCGCATGTCCCGCATGTGCCTTGTATGGTCTTCCCGCATGTCTTCCCGCATGTCTGATGTTGAGTCTTGCAGCAAGTTGATGTCTCCAGGTACGGAACGTGCCACGTGTCAAGATTTTGGCCTTGACCTTATTCAAATGAAATCTTTTAATAGATTTTCCCCCCATTGAATGGTTGACACGTGTAAAGTAAGGATAAGATGATAATGATGAGTCATGGGTCATATAAATACTCCCTCCCTTCATTTTCAAAGGTATGTCTCAATTTAAGCTTTCTCTCTCTTTTCTCTCTCTCTCTAAGATTATGTCAATATATTAAGAAATGTTATGAATGAGATTGATGATTCTCACGCCGGAGGGTTTGTGGGGGGAAAACCCCCCACCCCTAACGGTGTTTTGTGTTGTAGGTCCCATTTGAGATCGGATCCGTCGGAGCATGTTTTTCCGGTTCGGCCGCCGCCGCTACCCCGATCAGTTTCCTGTGCAACCATTTTTTATGGTAGCATCAGATATTAGCCTCTATTGTGTGTATTCAATTCTCACTATTTCAAATCCCATGAATAATAGGGTCTAATGAACTAGATTTAGTCAAGAATCTATAATACAATACAGGTTGGTATAACCGCCTCTTAGCCTACCCATAAGTGGTGGCTCAGATTTATTCTTGAAAAGTGGATCCAAGGGCTGAAATTTATCTTCTTTCCCCCACTTTGTTTGAACGGCCCCACTCCTCTCCTATACCCACCCATACGTCGATCACTCCCACGCTGCCTATCCACACCGCTCCGTCCACCCACACTTTTTGCCTCTGCCCTAGATCCTCTGTTCGCCGTCATCCCTTCCATAAATTCCCAAACCCAGCAACTCATTCCGCGTTTTAGCATTTCGCCACCGCAAAACGCAAAGAAAATCCATCTCCTTCATTGCTTTATTTATTTTGATTATTATTTTTTGGTTTGATTGTTCGTGTTTGTATGAATTTCTCTGTTGATGTTGTGGGTTTTTTATTATGGGCTCTTCTGCATAGTTTTTAGGTTTTCCAGTCTCGAGCTCTTCGTCCTTAATCTCTCACCGGCGCATTCTCTTCCTCTTATTCAAGTAAGTTTATATTGTTGTTCTTATTTTCCTTCACAATTTGATCTTTGTGTTCCAAATTGTGTGTAATCAGTGATATTTGGTATTATTTCAATTTGCAATGGTTACTGCACTCCACCTGTTTGTGTCTTTGCCTCACCCAAAAAGATGAAACCGAAAAAATGAGGGAGGTTGCTGTAAGTATATAAAAAATTTCAAATCCCCCTTAAAAAAATAAAATAAAAAATTATGCAGTTCAATTTCCAAATCCCTAATTCAATTTGTGTTTTCCCAATTTATTACTTCTTTCTCTATTCTACAATTTCCTAATGTATTCATTCCCTTTCTATGGATTTCATTCTTCATCAATATCTCGGAAAAGGTTGGTCTCTCAGACTGCAATTTTGCCAAATCTTATCTTACAAAAGGTTAATATTTTGTCTATTTTCTGTTTGTCTCCTCCCTAACCCCCCCCCCAACTAGTAAAGAAGAAAAACAAAGAGAAATATATGTGGATTATGAATTTATATGTTTCTGTTCAGATGTATAGGTTGAGGTGTATGCAGATTATTACCATTTTTTATAATTCTTAATTGATCTATTGCTCTTTTGTTTTTCTTTCCCTTCGTCTGAATTTTATTTTAATTGCGACTTCTCTTTCTTCTATTCTCCTATTCGTCTCTCTCTATTCTTTATCTCAACTTCATATTAGCTGATCTAAGCACCAACAAGATGCTGAATGAGAAAAAGCAATCTATGTTGCAATTTCATTTCCAAAATCTTATATCTTCTACATTGCAGAACATCGTTCATTTCTTTTAGTAATACATTTCATGTTCTTTCTCTACAGGCCAAGGAGTTAAATTCTGACTAATGCTACATCTTTTCAACTCAATTCTGACTCCAACCAAAGCTGATTGAAATATTCTGAATGCAGCATTACATGCAAAAGTTTTGATTTCTTGGGTAACACCTGCCAGAAAGCCATGACTGGCGAGATTTTGAATCATCCTTATGTAGAAGTCCAGCTGACTAATATCCCAAGCCATCCATTTAATCGGATAATGCTTCCGCATGATGGTGGGGGACTTAGCTGACGGTTGGTCACTTACAGTGTTTGCCATTTCAATGCTTGGATCTTCACTTCGTGCTAAAGACAAATTATCAAGCAGATCCAGGCAGAAATTCCATGACGAGAAGTTCCTACCATGAGGTCCAGCTCGAAATACCACTTCAAGGATAGGCTCTAAAGCAGTTTTCCTGACTGCTGGACTATTGACGAAGATGTCAAGTTTATGAAGCAGATAAGACCACGTGTTTAGGCAGGACGAGTGAACAGATGGATCACATTTACTTGACATAATTCCTACTAAGGGTGTCATAATGAGCTTAATACTCTTTGCTATTCCAATGGCTTCAAGCTCGGAATCAATGGCTTCGGATGTTCTCATCTGCATATTTCTATGCTCCATGTCTGCTTTTGTGTCAGGATCTGATATTGGATTTGGAGGGTTAATTAGAGCATCAATTAGACCTTCCCAGGCAACCTGCAGAACTGAGGTCAATAGCTTTATTAGTTGATAGAAATAACATGCCTACACCAAGACACTGAAAAATATTACTGTAAATAGTAATTGAGAAAGAATTTAGTGTTTTAGGGGATGCATTCTTCAGTACTGAAGCAAGTGTTATAATTTTATCAGCTTTTATCCAAGAACACAAGTGGGAATAAGTTAAGATTTTTGGGAACTGGAATATTTTTTAGTGAACCAAAAAGATACGATTTTTACTCATGTGATGGATTCAACATATAACAAAAATTCAAGAGCAAATTTGGAATTTTATTTTGGATGAAGGGAGAATATATTTGCAATTCTTTTGAATTTGTGATCGACCTTTTATGCTAAATATTTTTCCTTTGTCATGGCTATGTGTAATGGCTCTGATCACTATTTCTTTATATTACAGGCATTGAATTGTGAATGGAGTGAATGGAGTAGCTAAATCAATTGTGATGATGTCTAGCCCATGAGACGATCTGTTATGAAATATTGTATAACTTCATTGCCTTGGAAAAAATAATTGGGATTTGGGATTTGTGAACATAATTGTTACTACATTGGATGTCATGGTTTTTTTGTTCTCTTACACATCAAATAGGCTCACATAATACGTCGAGGGTTCTGTAGTTTTGAATTGGGTTGTAATTGCTTTGAATTGATTTTGTGGAAAATTGTATTATTTGGGATTTCAACTTATTTTGTTTACCCGAGGCCGTGCTGTGTGACACGTAATTTGGACAGATTGTAACGGATTGTACATATTTCAAACACCCTCCACCCCCCCATTTTCCCATTAGAGTGGTTTGGGATTAGGAGAAGGAGAGTATTTGATGGGGTGGGGGTACGAAGTGGAGGTACTGATTAATTTTTTATTTTTAACAAATATCAAAAGTTGTTTCGATATTATTTCTCTAAATAATATATAATTTATGATTGTTTGTCTTCGAATAATTGAAGCCTGTTTTTAGTTTCAGTGCCTCTTTTGAGAATGCCTTTAGTCATTTTCGTTTATTTTTCAAGTTTTTAAACTGTCATAGATTTCTACGTAAAGGGTAATCAAGGATGTAAGGCATAATTGATGTACATTGATAGTCAGGCATAAGACAACTCATGGAGAAGCCGTTTTATTTTACTTATCATTTTTTCCACTGCTTACCTTTTTGTACTGGCCCGTGCCATTGGCACGGGCTTTTGAGTACTAGTATATTTCCATTATGAATTCTCTTAAGAAAGGAATTTCAATTTTGCGTTCTTCCTTTTTGGCTCTACAAATTTGGGTTCATATATTATACCTTTAAAAAAAAAACGGTAAGAAGAATGAAGAAGATGTAAATGATGAGGGGTGAAAGTGTAACCTCCTAAAAGAACGGACGGAAGTTGTAGAAACGACGCCGTTAAAGGGTAAACGGTCGGCATTTTGATAGAGGTTTTTAAATCTTAAAAGCCAGTTCAAGTTCAGTTCCATCATCCACAACGGCTATCTGAAAAGAAAAACTACTAACCATTCCGCAATTTCTCATTATTTAATTCTCTTTTTTTTTTTCTTCTAAATTTCCCAATCCATGTCCTGTAATCGCTCTCCAATTATCTTCAGATCCGAATCTCCATAACCAGGTAAAAAAATATTTTTCAATTTCATGTTTAATTGGTGAGAAATGCTTGGACAAACCCTCGAAAGAAAGTTTGAAATCTTTGTGAAGAAATTGAAATTGTAAATTTCCTTTTTTTAATGATTGTTGATTGAAATCTGGAACGAAAGAGGAGATTTCATAGTAATTTTTTTTAAAAAAATTGATGAATCATTTTGGGAGATTCTGTCTTGGAAATGAATTTACTGCTATATAAAACCCTATTTGCTTTATTTTCCAGGATTTCCGTTAAATATTTGCAATTATGTTAGTGTGGTATTGTACTTTCGTCTGAATTTGGTATAGTTTCTCTTGGGGAAAACTAGATTAGTGTTATACAATTTGTTCCCGAGGTCGATTTTTGAATTGGGTTTTCCTGTAAAAATTAACCTTAAAACCCTTAAAAGGTTTGATAACCTTATGATGAAATTAATTAGCAAGTTTAATTGGATTCTTAGGTTATGAAAAGAAGAAATTTCTATCTTATATTGTTGCTACATGATGACTGCTGCTTCTGGGATTTTGGTATTTTGATTTTTATAGTTGTGTGTTCATTCTTGATTGTTTAAATTTAGGATGTTATTTATCATTGGAGACTTTAGTTAGTGGTTTATATACAATTCTTTGCCGGTTTTGAGAAAGATCTGCACAATCTCGGCATATTTCACCCAAGAGATAAGAAGGATTCAGCTTGTTTTAACCAGTTTAGGTATCTGATCTGGCTTTCGTTTACTTGTAACTAGAATATTAATAGAATGAACCTCAATAGCTTCTAGAGTGGATTGTGCAACTTTGAACAAACATCTATGGAACAATAAAACTCGAACTTCATTTCAGAAACCTTATTTGTATTACTTCTAATTTTTTTTGATAAGTAAGGCAGTCCGGATTCGTTTCCATCTTGGGTCTTCAGCAAAAAACTGTTGCTGAACGGCAATGAGAACTATTCACCGTTTGGAGTCTGAAAAATAGGTATCATGTATGGAAATATACTGAATGGGATTTGGAAGAATCTGTTAACTTTACTTCGGCTTAAAATTCACATTGTCTATGTTGTTGTCAGTTCATTGATGAGATCATATGATGATTCATTAGCCGACCACCCGAATCATTTTAGGACTAAGGCTTTGTTTTTGTTGTTGTGCTGTGATCAGTTACATCTATGGAGCTGTTGTGGATGCAATATGAGCTTAAGTACAATGATTGAACAAATCTAACCATGAAAAACAAAATTTTGGAGTTCCTGATTTAGAATTTTGTGATCTAAGATTAAGGAGAGTATAGCAAAAAAACATGAATTAAGACCTGTGAATTTAATGCTATTAAGGTTTTCATAATTGTTTCTTGTTTATAAATGGCTCATTACAGTGGCGGACCCATGATTTTTTTTTGAGGGGGGGGGGGGCAAAATTATTTTTATTAGTGAAAGGGGGCAAAAAAAGTTGGTGCATTTTTTTTTTCTTCACACAAAGGGGGGCAAGTGAGGGCGAGCCTTGGCGCAACGGTTAAATTGCTCCTTTGGTGACCATAAGGTCACGGGTTCGAACCTTGGCGAACAGCCTCTTGGCAATTGTCAGGGGAAGGCTCTAGCAAATGGTTCCCTCTCCCAACCCCCGCTTGGCGCACCGGGGTTTGCCCACACAAAGGGGGGCAAGTTTTAACAAATTGCACTAATACCACTAAATTTTCAAAATATTTGCACTAATAAAAAGCAAAAAATAAAAAAGAAAGGGGGCACCTGCCCCCTTTAGCTTGGGGTAGGTCCTCCCCTGGCTCATTATCTTTGTTGGATATTATTCAGTTTTTTAACTGATTTGTCCGTTATTTCTTACATGGTTCTTTTCACTTTTTCACAGGTTATTTTGAAAATTTCAACTGTATAAAGGAAAACAATGGACAGAGTCATTGAAGAGCTTGATGATGCTAAGGCTGAAATTGAGAAGCTCCGTGCAGAATGTCGGGCGAAAGCAGAATCATCTGACAAATTAAAGAGATCACACACTGAGTTGCTGAGCAAAATCCAAGAGCTCAATCTGAAACTCGAGAAACATTCAGAAGAAATAAATGCTAAGACGGATGAAGTTTATAATGTTGAGCAGTTGCTAGAAGATTTGAAATGTAACCTCAAAGAGAAAGAGGCCATCATCAAGGCTCTCAATGCTTCAAATGAGAGGCTTCGTACTGATTCCAACAAAAAGATGCGGGAATATGAAGAGGGTAAAACAGAACTTTTGTGCTCGTTGGAGGAGGCAAATTCAAAAAATCTGAGTTTGGAGCAAAAGATTCGGGTTCTTGAGGAAGAGATTGAGGGCATCAAGGAAAGATTTGTATCCGTTTCACAAAAGAAGTGTTCGGAAGCAAATAAAGTGGTTAAAGTGACAAAAGAAATGAGGGAAAGAGATGATATGCTGATGAAATCCGAGGAGGAAAATAGAAAGATTGAAGACCAGCTTAAATGGAAGAAGGAACAGTTTTCACATCTTGAAGAAGCTCATCAAAAGCTTCAGGATCTTCTGAAAACAAGGGAATCAGAGTGGGAAATCGAGAAATCCACTTTTCTTGATGAGATTTCGACACTGCAAGAAAACTTGGATTCTCAAACTAGAGTTTCGAAAGATCTTCAAAGGCGATTAGAGTCATGTAATCAAGCACTAGCTCGTGAAGAGAGCAGAAGAAAGTGTCTGGAAATTCAGCTTTCAGAATCCAAGCTCTGCTTTGAAAGTATGTTTTCAGAGTGTGAAGAAGCGAAGTTAAAGATCGAGTGTTTGACCAGCAACAGAGATAAAGACATTGCATATCTAAGGACCATGTTGGGTGAAAAGGAGGCTGGTTATAAGGAAATGGTGTACAGAACTGACCAATTAGAAGAAGAGAATCAAGAGCTGAAAATATCTCTCAAGGAACTCCGAGAAGCTCAGATTCAAGAAACAGGTTCTTCAAAGCTTCGAAACAAGCTTAAATCTTTAGAACAGATTCATAAAGATTGTTCAATGAGACTTAAAGCAAAAGAAGCTGAATGGAATTCTGAATTGGAAACTGTGAAAAAGGACCTGAAATTCTGCAGGTCTGAATTGGAAACTGTGAAAGAGGATCTGATATTCTGCAGGTCTGAATTGGAGATTAAGGAATCTGAAATAAAGCAACTCCGAGTAAAGTTGGATGATTGCAACTCTCTGATAACGAGCTTAATATTACAAAGGGATGAGAATTGGATTACAGCATTTGTGTTGAAATCACTATTTCTGGAAGCCCAATTACAGAATGATGATGATGAGAAGGCCGAGAAGGATCTGAAAAACACTGCACTTCTTAAAGCCGAAAAGAATTTAGAAGAAGAACGGGAGAAGGGGGCGTCATTATTGAGGGAAATGGAATCACTTGCTAAAGATGAGAAGCTATTGATGCAGAAGGAGATTGACGGGCATAAGGATGTGAAGAACACTGATCTCCTTAAAGCCCAAGAAAGATTTGAAGAAGAACGTGAGAAAATGGCTTTGTTAATGAGTGAAATGGATCTGAAGAACACTGATCTCCTTAAAGCCCAAGAAAACTTAGAAGAAGAACGTGAGAAAATGGCATTTTTAACGAGGGGAATGGATTTGAAGAACACCGCTCTCATTAAAGCCCAAGAGAATGTAGAAGAAGAACGTGAGAAAGTGGTATCATTATTGGAGACGTTGAAATTGGCTGAAGAAGAGAATCTATTGCTGCAGAAAGAGATCGAGGGGCAAAAGGAAATTCTTACGGAATCATTTGCAAGTCAAGAAAGACTAAAGGAGCAACTTTTGCAGGTGAAAATTGAGTTGAGAAAAGCTTTGAATTCGTTGGACAGAGCAAATGAAGAATTGGCTACAAAATTCTGTGACGGAAATGAAGTAGAATTTGAGTTGCAAATATGGAAATCTTTTGCCGAGCGGTTAAAATTTGACCTTGAACAAAACCATCGAATACGTAAAGAAGTAGAAGCTTCCCTTCTAGAACAAGTGTCGACAGAAGTTAACCTCAGAGAAGAAAAAGATAGCCTTTTTCGTATGTTGCAGGAGAGAGAAAGTAGAATCGAAGAACTTCAGCAAAAACTTTCATCAGTAGAAGCTGTGAGCTCATCAAGAAAAGAAAGGAAGGCCGATGAGCTTGAGAAAGAGATGGAGTTGTGGGAACAAGAATGGCTGAGAAAAGAACTTGAAGGAGCGATTCTTGCACAAATAGATGCAGAGAAAATTTATCAGCACGAGAAAGAGAGCCTTAATCAGATTGTCCAAGAAAAAGATCAGAGAATCAACGATCTTCAGCAAATTATGAGGTCATTAGAGAAAGATTTTGAAGATTCAAGCACTTCTTTCACTTCTGAACTAGCAAAAATGCAGTCGGAGATTAATTTGATTCATAAAGCTTGGGAGAAGATGGCAACAGCCTTAGTTCTAAAGGAGGTAGCAGTTGAAGAAAAGAACTCGATAATTTTAGAACTTGAAAATGAACTTGAGCTCCGCGAGAAAAGTTTGAAGAAGTTAGAAGCTCAGCTGGCAAACTCAGATGAGGAAAAAAGGAACTTAACGGAAAATATTGTGAAATGTTCAGCTGAAAGGGAAAGCTTGATGGGCATTATTGAAGAGCTTTCTGATCGTTTTAGCAAGTTCTCAAGTTTAGATACACAATCAATGGAAACTTTGGGGAAAATAGTACAAGGATTCCGTGAGACGGGAAGTAATGAGTTGTTTGATCCCGCTAAAGAGAACCTGCAAATTCACGCTTCTGCCACGGGAAAGAGAGTAGAAACTAGTGTTGAGGAAAGATCGCCATTGAGAGCTCGCAACTACTAGCTGCAGCTGGAAAAAGAAGTTCTATTTTGGTATTTCCCATATGGCTTGAATTGACTTAACTATTCTTTCCTTTTTTTTTTTTCAAGGAATAACTATTCTTTCTTAATTACTGTTTTTAATATGCAGCTCAGAAAAGAAGCTATTCTTTTATGTAGCTTTCTTTGTATTACATTTGGCTATTCTTTCTTACATATTGTCATTGTGCAATGTATAATTTCTGATTGTGATCTAAAGCTGTATATGACAGATTTGAGTGTGTATGATCAAAGCACTTCACTTCCCTTGATCACTGAAGTTTCACAATTTCATTTAATACTCCCTCCATCCCGGAATAAATGTCGCATTGACTTGTCAACAATTTTAAGGAGTTTGCTTTACTAAGTTTGTACAATGTCAAAAATGCTCTAAGTTTATTTCCTAATTTAGAAATGCGACACTTATTCTGGGACGAACCAAAAAGGAAAATGTGACATTTATTCTGTGACCACGCTGGAGTATTGTGAAGCTTACAAGTCTAACATGTGCAGGGACGGACCCACATTGTTGCCGGTGGGTGCGACGGGCACCCACTGGATTTTTAAAAATATTTTTTTTTACCTCTGGTTATAAAGATATATTTTGTTGTGCGTGTTAATGGCAGATGTTCAAGCAGCTTGGTTAGTTTGGTAGTTTGAATATAGGCTGCTGGGCCTTGGATCAATTCCCACTAGCTACAATTGGTTCTAAATGTATTTAAGCCTCTAATAAATAAACTCTTTTATAAAGTTTTAGTTGAACTCTTTTGATTATCACAATAGTGGCATAAAATTTTAATTTGAATTACTTTTTTTTTACCATCATTTTATCTAACATTAATATCAAAAAAAAATTATTTGATCATGACATAAACTTTCTTTTCAAGTAAACTACTACAATAAGAAAAAAATGGTGGGTTAAAAATTATAGATACTTAAACAAAATTTATGTCTTAAAAATTGTTCTTCATTTTTATTTTGGAGATTTCCCGATTTATTAATTATTAGTTAAAATTTGTGACTGAAGTAAATTATTTGACACCCCCAGATGTAATTTCTGGGTCCATCCCTGAACATGTGTAAATCATGTATTTGGGGCCGCAGTCCAAAGTCAGACGGCTTGCAGTCCGTTGGATTATTTCATTAAGGGTAGGATTGTCTTTTTGACCCTCACTCTCACCAACAAGGGCCTTATCAGTTTACGTAAGACTTCATTAAGGGTAGGATCGTCTTTTTGACCCTCACTCTCACCAACAAGGGCCTTATCGGTTTACGAAAGAACTGTTGTGCAACCCGACTACACCCATCCACCCAAAATTCGTAAATCATACAACAAGAGAAATGGTGTCAGGAACATCAGCAAAAGAAAACCTTGATGAAGAAACATTTGCTCTTATATCTATCCAGATTTATGCAATAGGGAATCTCATTGCACAACATTTTTTGACAAATAAAGGTTTTTACCCTTGTCAACAATCTATACAATTATAACAATTTCAATTAATTTTCTTAAACAATAGTTGGACAACTATTTTCTGAAGAGCTTGAATCTATTCCGAACCAACAATGCCGATAGATATCATCTAGGCATTCTCCTACCAGATGAGCTTGATTCTTGTGAAAATTCTGAGAGTCCCTGCCTCAGAGCCTTGAGTGTTACCCCATTATGCACCAAGATGCTTGTCACACCCATCTTTGACACCTGCAAATTTGGTTACATTCTAAGGGGTTGCCATTTGACTACATACGTATGTACAGAGAAGTTTTGAAGATTTAGATTATAATAAGAATTACCGCGTGGATATTTCTATCCTCATCATCAAAAAAGAGCATTGAATCAAACGGAATTCCGGTCGTCCTATGAATTCTTTGAAAATGCTCTGTTTTGTGTGTCCAGCTTGAGAAGATCTCCTGTAGTGTGTCATGACCGCAATAACAGTTAAACTAAGATGGGAGCATAAAAGTTCATATTCATTGGGAGAAAAAAAAAATCAAAAAAATGTACTCCTCGTGTCCCTAAATGAATGTCCAAATTTCACTTTGAGGGAGGATTTAGTAACTTTCCAAAAATGGACATTCATTTTGGAACAAAAGTTTTGAAAATTTGGACATTCATTTAGGGACGGAGGGAGTAAATTAATATGGTCTTGCTCCATAAAAATACAAATAGTAAAACCAATTCAACACAGCCCTCCCCGACCTTTGTAGTGACTGTGGGATAGGCGACACAGTTCCTTTTTGGCCATTCAATCTGAAGAAGCATAGGAAGGGTTGTACCACTCTGATAACGACTAACTTCAACTCTAAGCATGAATATCTGCTAAACTGAACTTAACCATATCCTTCTTTATTTCCATTTCCTTTAATTTCAACGTTTTCTTTTTATTTTTTAGAGTAGTTATATGCAAAATAGCAACTCATTCTCGTCCCAAGTACTTGGTTCAAGTGGTAATAGATAGTTAGCCTTATATTCTCCCATCAAGGATCCCGAAAATGCCAAACAATAAAATCTGTAGGACACAATGGGGTAGCTTCCTTTTGCAGGAAAATATTAGTATTATTAGAAGGCGACATAACAGTTTCAGAAAAAATTAGTGTTGGTTTGTGATGCAGCAGAAATCAACCATAAGGATAACCACCGAAGGGAAATCCTTGAATAGCAATAATCTATCGAAGATATTATCGACCTAAACCAACAATGGTGTTATGATTTGAAAAACAAGAAATAAAGTCCTAAAATAATGCCTGACCTATAAGGTAACGTCCTATAATCATCCTACTAAAATTAATTCCGAAAATTACATAGAAAATCAAATAATTACAATTACAAGTAAACTTATGTTCTACATCATATGATGTAGCACGGACGAAGACAAGATCAGCAGGACCAGTTTGGCCAGGAAAAGAGGTTTTGTAGCGGTGCACGGCCGCACGAAGAATTGGGCACGACCGTGTCAATGAAGTCGAATGAATATTGGTTTCTTGCACAGGTGCAAGATCATGGGAATTGACCTACTCGACCGTGCATCAAGTTTGGAGTATTACGACTTTAGTTTGTTTAAAGTTGCTGGTTTAGGACTCATATCGTATTAGAACTCATATTATTTATATAATGATAGGGGTAGTTTAGTAGTGAGACTAGTTAGGGTTCTAAAAAATCTTATTTAGTAGTATAAATAGTTTGCTAGGGTTTTTGTAAAACTTATATTTTGATAAAATTAATAGAATTGCGTTCTTGCATATTTGGGTTTAATCCATGAAGCCTCTGGCTTGTTGAAACCCTAATACCATTATTGGTTTAGGTCAAGTATCTCTTCGGTAGATTACTTGTTATCCGAGGATAGCCATCGTGGTTATCCTTATATTCTCCCATCCAGGATGCCTAAAATGCCAAGCAATAAAATATATAGGACACAATGGGGTAGCTTCCTTTTGCAGGCAATTAAAAGGCGGTAGACCAGTTTCAGAAAAAATGAGTGTTGGTTTGGCTCACCTCGGCCACAAACATGGAGCGAATTCCCAAACGATCAAGAAAAGCTTTTGCTATGTCTGAAGTTGGGGATCTAGAAGCAATGGCCACATCAATTCCTTTGTCCTTGAGAGCGTATAATATGCCTTTAGCGTGTCGATACAGATGTGGCATTTCATCCTCATCGCAGCACTCACTGCAAAATCACAATGCATTAACCAAGTCAATGAATGCAAACGAACCTATATTCGCACTTCTACTAGTCTAATGATATATTGTAGTACTACCTCCGTCCCAAAATGAATGTCCATTTTTGCTCTTGTCCGGTCAAGAACAAAAATGAGCATTCATTTTGGGACAGGTGGTGTAATACATCGTGAAACTTTCAGTATAATTGTAGAGAAAGGAACTAGAGGTATGCGTAAACAAGAACCCAACAGCCAATTTTACCTTCAAAGCCATCATGAATAATTAGATCAAAGAAAATTATCATACAATCTTAGTCATTGTTGCTTAGCATGGTCTCATTGATGTGTTTTGAAATTCCTAACCAACTAATCTCAATTCATTCTAGCCAGCAGGGGGTATTGAACCCAAGACCAATACGACGGAGAATTTAACACGAGCCAATAGATTTACATGATCTTTATTAGGGTACAACTCAATTTCAACCTTAAAATTTGGAATGCCAAAGAGCTCTAGCTCAAGAGGCATTCAGTGTCCCTTTTCATAAGATGATACGAGAGGTTAGAGATTCGAACCCCACCAACTGCAATTTCTAACACTTTCATTCACACTCTTGTGATAGATTAAGTTATTCATTTAATAAAATAAAATAAAAAACTTAAAATTTGGAATCGGAAGAGCAAATTGAAGTCCAAATACAAGTCTTGAAATTGGAGTTAGTCAAACACAACCTTATGCCACCCAATCGATTTCCAGATGACAATTCAAAGATGTGTATTAATATTTACAATTCAAAATCAAAAAAAAAACACACATTTTGTGAACAGCAGAAACGAATGAATTGGATTAATTAAATGGTTAGTTCTAATTATCAAGAATTATAACAAAAGATGAAGGGATTAGGGAGAAAATTGAAGGAGATAGATAGTTGTGTACCAGTAAAAAGGCCAGAGAGTGTAATCGAGATCAAAGACAACTAATCTTGGCAATTTCCTTCTGTACTCTCCAATTATCTCCAAAGCTTCTTCTTTCACTTTCGAATCTCCCATTCTCTCTCTCTCTCTCTCTCACACACACACACACACACACAGAGGCACACGCACCCGCAGTGCTAGCTTTCGTTTAATAGTGAGTACCTTTTTTTTTTTTTCCTTGAACTATTTTATTTGTGACGTTTTAATCCTTGAACTATTTTTTATGTCTTTTTTATCCTTGAATTATTTTAATTGGGACCTTTTAGTCCTTCCGTTAAAACTTCTGTCCATTAACCGTTAATTGGGACCTTTTCGTAAAGAGTTCTATAGGCCAGTGACCTTTTAGATACTTAACTCCGTTGTGAAACTATTTTTTTATTTTATTTTTTACAAATTTGAACATTTATTTAGAGACGGGGGGGTAAACAAAAATGTAAAAATATTGAACAGTACGTTCATTTTGAAGCTATTTTTTCATTTGCAAATTTGAACATTCACTTAGGGAAGGATGAGTTGCAAAAAAAAAAAAAAAATAGTAAAAATTTTGAACAGTATATTTATTTGCAAATGAATAAATAGTTTCAAAATTAGCGTACTATTCAACATTTTTACTTTTTTTTACTTTTCCGTCCCTAAATGAATGTTCAAATTTAAAAAAAAAAAAAAAGTAAAAATGTTGAAAACAATTGAAGGTAACTATGCAGATGATTAAACAATGCAGATTGAAACTCTATAAGTCATACTAAGTCTCTTCCTTTTTTTAGAAATTAGGCACTTATTTTGAAACAGGTAAAAAGGTGTGATATTTATTATAGGATATTGTACTCTTTCTCTAGTAATTTTAAGTCTTTTTCATTCTTGAACTATTTTAATTGGGATCTTTTAGCCCTTTCGTTAAAATTTTCGTCCATCAACTGTTAATTGGGACCTTTTCGTAAAGAATTTTATAGGCCAGTGACATTTTAGTTACTTAACTTCGTTGTGGAACTATTTTTTCATTTTATTTTTTACAAATTTGAACATTCATTTATTTAGGGACGGAGGAGTAAAAAAATGTAAAAATGTTGAACAGTACGTTCATTTTAAAATTGTTTTTTCATTTGCAAATTTGAACATTCAGTTAAGGACGGATGAATTGCAAAAAAAAAAAACAAATAGTAAAAATTTTATTGATATCCGTCATTTGGGACTTATTTTGAAACTAAAATGAAGGCTTGTCAAAGATAAAATTTTAATGTACACTTTCAGCCCAAAACAAATTTAACTTGTCAATAATTTTAAAATTTATTTTTTATTTATTGCTATATTAGTATATCATAATAAAATTACATTTTTAAAATTACTAGAGAAAGAGTACAATATCCTATAATAAATATCGCACATTTTTACCTGTTTCAAAATAAGTGCCTAATTTCTAAAAAATGGAAGAGACTTAGGGCCCGTTTGATTTAGCTTATTAATATGTGCTGATGACTTATTACTTATGACTGATAACTTATGACTGATGACTTATGACTGATGAATGATGCTGTTTGATTTAGTATTTTTGAAGTGCTGATGAGCTGTCAAAAGTAAGTATGGCTGTTTGATTAATAAGCTGAAAAGTGCTGAATGAAATTAAAAGGACGAAAATAACCCTTACTATAGAATCATTTCCCTCTTTGTTAAAATTAATTGTGTTAACTAACAAATTTATTATCAAACGTTAAAAAATATTTTTTTTATCAATAAATTTATATTTTAAAGAGAATTCCTAGAGTAACAAATAAGTTTTAATATCAAAATTTAAATCAAAGCAAATTAGAAATACAAATTACATACATATATAAGTTCAAAGTTGATAATATCCAAATTACATACATATAACTAGTGATAGGTGTTTAACAAAAATACATACATCTAAGTTCAAAGTGGTAATATCCAAATGCTAATTGAAAATATTATTATTACATATTTGATAACACATTGCATTTCTAATTTCTTCCATCTTTGAATCTGTCGTACCCAGAAAAGAGATAGGTGTTTGATTGACCACATTAGGGTCATCTTCCTCAACCTCAGGAAATAAGTTAGGGTCAGCATCATAAACTTGAAACTCATCATCCTCGATGTTTCTTCTCCTAAGAAAATTATGAATCGCCATTGTTGCACAAACCATACAAATTTGATCCTCACAACTATAACCAGGCATATCATAAAAATCCTCCATCTGGCTTTCCAAACTCCAAATGTCCTCTCAATCACACTTCTCAATGAAGAATGAGCGGCATTGAATTTTTCATGTGCATTGCGAGGTTTCTGGCCACGTTGAAACTCAGGTAAATGATATCGTGTTCCTTTATAAGGTGCAAGAAACCCAAGCAATCATCATCATCTTCACCATCTTTACTTCTAAGAGCTCTCAGCTTCAAAATAATAATATAAATACATGTCATTGTGAGTACTATCAATAGGAGTCAAACTGCATGTATACTAAATGAAATGCTGCCACTGGTCTATTCAAACAACTGAATTAGATTTCAGCTCAACTTGAAAACATACACAATACCTATAACACAATTACAACTTTAAGAAATGGTTAAGGGAAAGGAGAGCACAAGAGAGAGACAGAGGGAAGAAAGACATGTTGACAATAGGAGACTGATAATATCATACTAGGCATTTCATAGATTCATAGTTGTCTATGGAAAAAAAATGAGAATCTTAGTTTGGCCCTAATATTGAAAAGAAATACCAAAAGTGTGTTCTCTTACAAAAATCGACGACAGATACTCAGCAGAAAATTTTTCAGACGATTAATCCATTGTTAAATAAATTGCAGATACTAAAAGCAATTTGGATTCACTCACCGTCTCAATTAACGGATGCAGGTACTATATAGATTTTCATGGCATAGCACTACTTTGGTAGACATCAATCATTATTCCTTTTCATGTTATTTGTCAGTCATTGAATGAATTTGTACAAAATGGCAAGGAGGGGAATGGAATGACTATTACAGCATACCAAACAAGCACATTTTCTGGAACAAGAAATACCTATACCCTAATCAAACTTGTGTGATTATGTGAAGACATTTTCAGGCATCAAATAGGAAGTGTCTTAATTTGACCCTTTCATCTGCACAATTTGTAATATTACTTTGCAATCAACACATTTGATCAAATTAGCATTTCATATCCTCCAAATTTCAAATATGACTTTTAATCTCATTTTATGAATAATACTGAAGATTAATACCAAAGACCTTTTCACCAAGGATTGCTGAAGCACAAAAACGTCCATTAACGCGCAAGATGAAATTTCCAAAGTAATTTAATGAGCAGATGCATGAAAACGACATCATCAATTAAAGGCGAATACAAAATCACGAGCTCGCAATGATAAATAATGAATAAATCAAGAACAAAATACAAAATACGAAAGGAATTTTGCCGATGAAATGTGGAAATACCTCTCATGCGATTCCCCCTCCTTGTGTTATGAATGAACCGTACTTCGGATCTCGTCGTCTTTTGATTGAATTAAAGCCTTTGACTGTTCTTTGAAATCGCGATCGATCTGAGCTAGGGTTAGGGCAATGTCAGGAATCGCGATCCATTTCACAGTAATAAATCAAAGAAGATGAACTTAGCAGCATTCCACTTCAGTGATCCAACAAAAAATAACAATCAATCCCAAACGAAAATCAATAATTAACAAACAAAAATCATTGATTTAATTAGGAGAAATCGAGAACAAGTTGACTAACAGGGGGATCAAATAAAAAGAAACAGACGGAGAAGATGAAGGATTCGAACGGTACCTGAATTTGCGTCGGAAGGATGCCGGAGAAATGAGAGATTCCGGTGGAGGAGCTCGAGATCTGGCAAGCGACGGAAGAGAGAGATGAGCGGCGCTGCTCTGGCTGTGAAAAAATGAAGAAGGCGATATATGAGAACGAACCTATCAATTAAAACGGGGGCAATTTCGGAATATGAAAAATTCATTAAAATCACTGTTCATCCGTGCATTTACTGTTCACAATGGGTTTTTTGAATTCAGCACTTTCATTCCTACTTTTGACTTATGAGTTATTTCCAACATTTTTACTTTTTTTTTTCATCTGCATAGTTACCTTCAATTGTTTCCAACATTTTTACTTTTTTTTTTTTTTTTTTGTAAATTTGAACATTCATTTAGGGACGGAGAAATAAAAAAAAAGTAAAAATGTTGAACAGTACGTTAATTTTGAAACTATTTATTCATTTGCAAATAAATATATTGTTCAAAATTTTTGCTATTTTTTTTTTTTTTTGCAACTCATCCGTCCCTAAGTGAATGTTCAAATTTGCAAATGAAAAAATAGCTTCAAAATGAACGTACTGTTCAATATTTTTACATTTTTGTTTACTCCTCTGTCCCTAAATGAATGTTCAAATTTGTAAAAAATAAAATAAAGAAATAGTTTCACAACGGAGTTAAGTATCTAAAAGGTCACTGGCCTATAGAACTCTTTACGAAAAGGTCCCAATTAACGGTTAATGGACAGAAGTTTTAACGAAAGGACTAAAAGGTCCCAATTAAAATAGTTTAAGGATGAAAAAGGCATAGAAAATAGTTCAAGGACTAAAAGGTCACAAATAAAATAGTTCAAGGACCAAAAAAGTACTTTATTCACTCTTTATTAAAATGGTGGGAATTCCTTGAGGGTCCTTGGGTCTAACACTTATTCTTTATAAGTACATTTGAGAACTTTGATGAATCATATTCTTGATTTCATTCAAAGTAAGGTATTGTATTTATACCACTATTATAGCCTAAATCAGCAACCCAAATCATAAGGGATCTTATCAGCTATAATAGGTAAGGATCATATACAATTGAACCCAATATTCTGCAAGATATTTTATACTCCCCCTCAAGTTGGCTCATAAAGATTTGCAATGCCCAATTTGCCAAGTAACAAACAAACCCTTTTAATACCAAGTGTTTTAGTAAATAAATGTGCTAGTTGATCACCCGTCTCAACTTTCTTTGGCTCAATTCCTCATGATGTGAGGTTGTCTTGAATGAAATGACAATTCATTTCGATGTGCTTAATTCGCTCGTGAAAGACCGAATTAGCTGCAATATATAAGACAACTTGACTAAATATAATAAAGGTATTGGTTGATTTTGTGGCACTTATTGTAAGGTAACAGTCAACAACACAAATTATCAAACTTGTGGTCGCTTCCATTTCTCTATAGTCTATGTACATGATCGTGCCACTATAGTCTGTTTCTTTGCTTGCTAAGATATCAGTGAGTCACCTAAAGTGATAAAGAAATTGTTGTGGACCTTCTAGTCGGAGAGGATATCTTCTCCCATCAGCATCACGATCGTGGCACTACGTAATTTCGTCACTTTTTACAAATAATGCAACTCAGTTGGATATCATTAAATATTACTAACGGGATGATGAAGTGGATGACATTTTTTGTAATGATGCTTAAGTGTCCAATCCAAGTGAACAAATCAAATAAATTAACATCCATTTACAATTTCATCATTTTGTTTAATTTTGTTATAAATGGTTAAAATAGTTTTAAAAAAAAAAAAGTAAACAAAAACCCAAAATTAAGAAACTACCCACGTCTTTCACCCCTCCCACTCTCTCACTCTCTATTTCAACACCAAGTTCAACCTCTCCTCACCGCCCCTTCCTCCGCCATCACTCCCATCTCCCCAATCACCCTCATCACATCTCCCTTGCCCACAATCCCTCTCCTGCCAACAATCCACCCTCTTTTGCTCGCCCTACAAAATCTTAGATTCAAAGTGAACCCAACATCCACAGTAAAGAACTAGGTTTCAATTGAAATCAAGAAATCGAAGAACCCAAAATTCATGTTCATTGTTGAATTGTGAATGCAGGCAATCTTCTCCAAGATCTAGGTTTTGATTCGTCCATTTAATTGAATTGCAAAAAGAATCTGAGTTTCTTGAACATTTGATTTGAGTTTGAAAACCCAAAATTAAACCCTTGTTATACAAATTTATGTTTTATTTTTTAGGATTTGATTTTGGTCTGTTATCGATTGTTTTAATTTTTGTAAATAGGTAGAGTTTGAAATTTGGGATTTTTTGTTTTGAAATTGGTGGTTTCAAAGTTTCATTTATGGTGGTTGGTGGTGGTGTTAATGGTGAGGGCGGTGGTGGGTGGAAGGCTAAACTGGAAGATGAAGAAGATTGAAATGTGTGTCTATTTAACAATGCTAGTGATTTTTTAGCGGGCGTTAGACTATTCACAATGGCTGTGTGAAAGGTGGGATGAAATGAGTTTCATCCGGATGGATAGCTGCATTGGGAAGATGAAATGGAGTTGGATGGATTAGGTAGATGAAACATTTCATCCCGGGTTGAAAGGTTTTTTGGTTTTTTTTTAATTTTCTCCGACACGTGTCAGCGTGTAATTGACCAAAAAATGGCGCGTGTGACTCACCGCCTTACAAGGAGCGTGAAGCGAAGCAATTTTTTTTTATTTTTTTTTGTTTTTCCTGATCCTTCCAAGTGTCAGCTTCTTATTGGTCAGTTCGAATTTCGAAATTTTATTTTTATCGCAAATCTTTGAGCTTAATTATCACCTAGTAAATTTTTTTTATTATTTTTTTTCACCAAAATTCATCATATTTTTTTTCCTACAAATTGATATAAGTTTCATTTGATTTGAACATAAAAAAAACACTCAAAGTGGTGGGGTATAGAATGATGAGTTGGAGGGAGTTGAAATTTAATTTAAGTTAGCCATTGGAGTGGGGGTAAATGAAATGGGTAAATGAAATATTAGGTGGATGAGAAAAAGTGTAAAAAGTGTTAGATGAAATGGGGGAAGGGGTATTAACCACTGTGGGTAGTCTTAGTGTATTTAGCAAAATTAAGTTTTTTCCTATGTGACGTGCCGACTAGGATGCCACAATAACATTCCCGTTAAGTTCTTTAATGTCGTTAGGATATAAAATAATATATTACATCCCATCTCGCCCCACGCCACGTCCCCCACACCATAATACTCTTCACAACCGCCTCCGCCACCATACCCATCACAATCGCCTCCGCTACCATATCAAGCCTCAAGGAAAAATTAACGACGACAAAGAAACCGAGGGAGGGAGAAAGAAGCAACCATCAATAGAGGCTTTGAGTGTATGGTCAACCCGCCCGGTTATGCTTCTTCTCTGTTTTACCTTTCCCGTTTCTCTTTCAAAAACCAAAATTTCAACCCGCTGCCTTTGACTGTTGCTGATCCACTTCTCAATTTTCTTACACTGAAATCACCAACTGTAGTTGGCTACAAAATCCTTTGTCATTTTTGTTTTCGAACTTGAATCGTAGTAAAACATCTTTACTGGTGTAGTTTTGAGCTCTTTGCCTCTTTTCAAAATTCCCCACCCCTCTTTTTTCATCAATCTGTGTTTTAAATCCCATAATTCAATGTTCCAAGAGATGATTTTGGTTTTTGTACAATTTAATTTGGGGTTGGATTTGAAATTAGGATGATACTTGGTAATTTGTTAGGGACCCAGGGTTTTAAAGTGATGTGATTTGATCATTTGTTTTTTGGGTATGAAATATTTGGTGATATGTTTTTTTGCTTTAAAATTAGGAGGGTATTTGATGGTTTGAATTGAGAACATGAGAAAGGTTAAAGGAGAACTGTTGTGGGGTGCTTGTGGTGGTGGGCTTGTCTTGATGTTTTGGCAATGGTGAACCGGTGGGCTTGTTGTGTCGATGTTAATGGTGGTGCTTCTATATGAAGTAGGAGGAACATGAGAGGGTGAATTGATGGTGGTTGAGGTACGGCGGAGGATAGTGTTGCGGTAAGAAATATGGCAGCGGGGGAAGCTGCTACCGGAGAAGAAAGAAGTGAACGACAGGGAAGGGACGGAGAGAAGATGGTAAGGGAGTATTATAAGTTAATTCATTTTTCAAAACATACATTTTCACCCCTTTTATTTAACTAACATTTTCATAACAACATTTTAGTTGCTTAATCAGCGTCACATATGTCAAATGCTGATGTCAAGTTGCCACCTCAGCCTCAACTAACGATAATATCAACAGTGGTCTAACAAAAGGACCACACAATGATTAGCCAAGTTCAAAAATCCTTTAGGTAAAAATTAGTTTAGAGACAACAATAAAAATTAAAAAAAATTTGGAGACGAAAATGATATTTTTCTCAAAAATTAAAAGGCAAAAACATATTTTCATCAATGAACTATAGCATTTTTCAAATGTTCTAACTAAACTATCATTTCCAAAATGTTCTCACTTAACTTTTACATTTATCAAAATGTGTTCATTACGTTAACAAATTCGCTTAAAATTTAACAAAATCTAGCCACATAACCTCACATCGGTGACAGATCCAAAATTTTTAGTGAGTGTGAGCCAAAAAAATTAACTTCATGAATTATCATTTTTGATAAACAAAAGTATTTTATTACTAGTAAATTAACAAAGTATTATCGAAAATTACATTTGAAATTACTTTTTAGTCTTTCTGCTAGTTGTATTCTTAATAATATTTGATTTTTCAAGTAACACTAAAATCTATTTGATCCTATAATCACAAAATTAAATACAAAAAGTAAGGAAATTAAGAAATACCACATGATCAAAAACTTTTCAAATTTATTTTGGATCAAAACAATTTTTTTTAAAAAATAAAACAAAATTGGTCATTGAATTTTGGACGGAAGGAGTACAACGAAATATCCCTAAACTTTTTTAAAAGTAATTGTAGTAACTTGATAATGAAATTATGAACATTTCAATCCCAAACTGCTACAAATTTATTGGAAAATTAATGCTATTATTGATATCAACAAGATGAACCGGAGTTAAAAATTGAACTATCTTATGTTTTGTTTGTGAAGAATCAATACACAAAAAAAATCTTATCCCTTTTGTCGCAGTATAATGTTCATATATTTCATTTTTTATCAACTCAGTTTAAGTTTAAAATTTTTAATTATTTTATCCATAAATAGCGAAACATGAATAGTGTTTTGGATAATCTTGCCATCATAAAAATTCAAATAGTAATAATAATAAAAAATCGTTAATCTACTTTTCACCTATTTACTTAATATTTTGGACAATGTCATCAACCCACTATAATTATTGACCAATTTTACCTTAATTTTATAACAAACGTGTAAAGTCAAACTAAAAACTTTAAAATGAGACGGAAGTTGTATTATTAAAGCATAAAAATTATATAGAAATGGAGAAGGTTAGTGTTGTTTATCCTGATTTATTCATAAATCAAAATCCAAAACCTGAAAAAAAAAATCTTTTTTGAAAATTGAGTGTGGGCCATGGCTCGCTCTCGGCCCAACATAGCACTTCCACTGCCTCAAATGATTAGTTTTGTTAAATACGACCTATGATAAATGATTTTTTAGGAGAATTAATTTGTAATATTTCTTATAGACTATGTGCTAATGATATTTTACATTCAAAAAATTTGTACTATTCATCATACATATTGATGTCAACAATGTTAACAAATTGGTTTAAAATTTAACAAACATCATTTACGTTAAGTTACGTGATTAATTTTTTTTTAGTTTTTTATTGAATATATTAATGAAGTGAGCAAATTTTGAAAATTGTGAAAATTCAGTAAGAATATTTTGAAAAATAATAATTGAGTGAAAACATTTTGAAAAAAACTAAAGTTTAAGTTTAATGACAAAAATATGGTTTTTGCCAAATTAAAATTAAAATGGTGAGGAGATGAGAGTGACAAAAATGAAGGATATAGTTAAATACAGGGAACCAAAAATACAAGGAACTATGTAAATTACCAAAATACCCATTTATATACCTAAAGAGCTTTCTCTCTCTATACGCAAACACAGTCTCCCTCACCAAACCATTCGCCGGCGACCTAACTTCCAACAAACCTAGGCGGTCATGGCCATTGCCCCGCCGAATCAAACCTAATGTCAACCCTAAAACCCTAAAAAGAATTGAACGCTCAGGTCTTCACCTTCAAGTTTATAAATTACAAAAATCTAATGCATGTAGGAGAGGAGTATATGAAATACACACTGAAATACGGTAAGAAAGAAACCCTAATTCATAGACAACGCAAAAAACGACAGAAGACGATCAATGCCTCCACCGCCGGATAGAGATGGACAGAAAACAAGAATCATTCAATTCTATATAGGAGAAGTGATGTAAACGGTTGCAGCGGAATAATAAAAGGGATAGGCAAATAATTGAATCAACAACTATTTGACCCAATTCGAATTGAATCAACAATTGAATTAGGGTTTGAAGAGGTAAACACCAAGAAGATGAGAACATTCACAAGGAATTCAAAGAACTCCAACAAGAATCTCTTGCGAGAATCTTCTGCAAGTCAATTAAGACCCAAAGGGAAAAACCCACAATTGCAAAGCAATCAAAATTCAATAATTTAATAAATCAAACGTATCCTAAAACAAACAATGAAAGAGAGTATTTATACTCTAAACAAAACCCTAAACTACTTGGAAAAGGAAAAGCAAAACAATCCTAATTAAAACACTTCAAAATAGGAAACAAAATCAAATCGGAATTCCAAAACTCGCTTGGAAAAGGAAAAGCAAAACAATCCTAATTAAAACACTTCAAAATAGGAAACAAAATCAAATCGGAAGGCTTGCTTCTTTGAGGGATACATCAGATACATCATGCACCCCTACTTCAAAAGAATTCGTCTCCGAATTCTGTTCTTTAGAAAAAGAACATGATCTTGAAGTTTTTGATCCTCCTTTGTTGACCTTCCGCCCCGACCTCCCCTTGATCAACTTCTTAGACTTGAACGCACTTAAATGCCCAATAGGATTGCACCATGTACCTGAAAAAATAAAGTGTGGGGCACAAAAGGATATGATCCCTCTACCCATGCCATCTCGAGCAAGCTTCTTAGTATCTTTCAAAGGGCATAGAGTATACCGAGCACCATCCTTCACAAAACTAACCACATTACTTCGGCCACAATGCATAGAACCCACATCAAAGTGCCAAGGCCTCCCAAGTAATATTTGACAAACACTCATATCCAATATATCGCAAGTAATAGCATCCTTATAGTTACCAATTAAAATAGGAACGATACATTGTTGTGTTACCTTAAGAGTGCCATTTGCATTAATCCACCCAATAACATAAGGAGTCAAATGTTTCTTCACCTCAAGCTTTAGAGTATTAACCAAACCCCTTGCCACCAAGTTTTCACTACTTCCGCTATCAATGATAATATTAGCCATCTCCCCATTGACGGTCCCCTTGGTACGAAAAATATTGTGCCTCTCAAGAGTAGTAGGGGCTGAAAACAAAAGCCGACGAACAGCGAGTGACTCATGAGTGTCATCATCATCCTCATCATTATTGGGATCATGAGTGTACTCCACAAATACATCATCATCATTATCAACATTGGTTACCACATTAGCCACTTGTTTGTTAGGGCATCTAGCTGAGTTATGACCCGGCTGTAGACACCTAAAGCATTTGTTCCCAAATGACTTAGCATAGGGATTTGCAGATTTTGTAGCTTGAGTAACAGGAGCAGGCGTTGTTTCTACCTCAACCGCCTTAGAACCCGAGGCTTGTGTTGTAGGCTGCGCAACTGTGGATGGAGAAACCGCAGAGTGCATAAGGCTACTAGAAAAAGACGAATTACCCACCTTCTTGAATGTAGTGTGAGGAAGAGAAGCCGAAAACAATTGTTTCTCAACCTTTTCCGCCCTTGAAATAGCATCATTCAACGAGAAATTGGTAAATAACTCCACCTTGTTCTTTATATCAACCCGAAGACCATCAACAAACCTAGAGATTTCTTGAGACTCAGACTCACTCAAGTCGTTACGAGCCGATTGAGCATAGAAATCATGCACATATTCTTTGACGTTACGATTACCTTGGGTGCAATTCTGAAATTTAGAAAATAAGCTTTGCACATAATCAATAGGTAAAAATCTATCTTTTAATGCCTCTTTCATCTCATCCCAAGTACGAATCTGAGGCAACCTATCACGTAACCTTTTCTTACAAAGTTGATCCCACCAAGCAGCAGCACCACCCCGCAATTTATATGCAACATAAGGAACTTTCCTAACATTCTCAACTTGCATTAAATTGAAAAATTTATCAACTTCATTAATCCAATCTAGAAATTCTTCGATAGACAACTCACCATTAAAAGTAGGAATATCGGCCCTTATCTTTGGTCGTTGTTCTACCAGATTCAAACCAATGGCCTCGTCACCACCACCCCGATTGTTGTGGATGAACTCAGCCCGTTCACCACCTGGATTGCCACGGTTGCCACCACCACCCATATTCAAACCTCGTAAAGCCTGTAACAGTTCTGTATGACGAGTAGCAGCTTCCACCTCAGATCTGCGTCTATCTTCTTGCATCTGTGTTTGCATTGCTATCAAGCTGTTGGCTAGTTGTGCTAGGATATCTTGGGTGTTGTGGTTTCCTTCGTTGTTGGCCATCTTGTTCCTTGGATCGTCCTTCGTCTGATACCAACTGATGTAAACGGTTGCAGCGGAATAATAAAAGGGATAGGCAAATAATTGAATCAACAACTATTTGACCCAATTCAAATTGAATCAACAATTGAATTAGGGTTTGAAGAGGTAAACACCAAGAAGATGAGAACCTTCATAAGGAATTCAAAGAACTCCAACAAGAATCTCTTGCGAGAATCTTCTGCAAGTCAATTAAGACCCAAAGGGAAAAATCCAATTGCAAAGCAATCAAAATTCAATAATTTAATAAATCAAACGTATCCTAAAACAAACAATGAAAGAGAGTATTTATACTCTAAACAAAACCCTAAACTACTTGGAAAAGGAAAAGCAAATCAATCCTAATTAAAACACTTCAAAATAGGAAACAAAATCAAATCAGAATTCCAAAACCCGCTTGGAAAAGGAAAAGCAAAACAATCCTAATTAAAACACTTCAAAATAGGAAACAAAATCAAATCGGAAGGCTTCTGCTACTTCAGCAATGGCTGCAGAAGACTGGGAAAATACCTTTGGAGGTCGTGCGACTGATCTGAGCAATGAGGGCACGACTCGTGCTCATTAGCACGAGTCGTGATTGAATCCTGCACGACTGCTATTTTCTTCACGCATCGTGCCACGACTGCTTTGCCAAAGGACGACTCGTGACTCCAAGAACGAGTCGTGCTCTTTGCGGGTTTTCTGATTTCGATTGGATTTACTTCTTGTTTTAAACGTATTAATTTAGGATTCTATTTCCTTTTTCCTTTTCCTAGTTAGTAGAGAATTTTATTTCCTTTTTCCTTTTCCTAGTTAGTAAAGGATTTTATTTCCTTTTTCCTTTTCCTAGTTAGAAGAGGATTTTATTTCTTTTTCCTTTTCCTAGTTAGTAGAGGATTTTAGGTAGTATTTATAATTTCTTTCACAGTTAGAAACATACGTTATTTTTCTTAATCAAATTCCTTTGCAAGTTTTGCAAGTTTGTTGTGTTCTTCCTAAAGTCATTAATTGACTTTGCCAATAATCTTCTTCGGTTGATTATTAGATTAAATTCTTTTGCGAGAAGTTTAATCATATCCCCTTTGTTTGTTAATCGATTTTACTCCTTTTGCGAGGATTTAATCGATTAGCCTATTTTATTTTTGTTCCGCTGCGTTTCACTTTACATCAGTTGGTATCAGAGCCTGGTTCGATCCATGGAAAAGATGACCAACAATGGTGGAGAAGAAAAATCACTTCTTGAGAAGATCGATATGCGTCTGAAGCATGATCGTTGTCAGGTAAGAAAATTTTCTATAAAGTTTAATAAACTTGAGAAGGAGGCCGACTACAAAAATGACTGGATGCTTCATTATGAATCCGAGATTCAGAGCGACGCACTTCAGGCAGTGCATCAGTCTTTGATAGATAAGTATCGAGAGGAGAGGGATGTTGTTTGGGCAGAAGCCGTTCGTTGTTATGATCAAATAGGTATTTATACAAAATCAATTCGGCGTTTCGAAGCAAAGCGAGCTATTGAATTGAAGCGTCTCGAGGAAGAAAATCGTCTTGTTATTGAAAAATTTTCTGCCCAAGAAGTTCCTGTTGAAGAGGAGATTATTGTTGAAGATCTATGTGCAAAGGACGAGGTCATTAAGGATAGCAAGTCAGTTTCGGAGTTAGAAAATCCTAAAGTTCTTGCCATTCAGAAGCTCAGTTCCGATAAGTTGGCACATTCAGATTCAGCAATCAGCAAAGCGGATAAATCTAAAACGTACATTACAAACACACCACCAGCTCAATTACCAATAGTTAGCAGCACTACCTTGGCTGCTCCATTACCGCCACCAACTCCCCCTCGCCATTGCCTCGGCGACACTGGCCGCCAAATCAGTATCCACTCAGAAGGCTTCAGCAGTTGTTGAACTGTATCAATCGTTAGCAACTAAGCGGGGTAATGGATATCCTTCTGGACAAGACAATTCGAATAAAACAGGTGGTGCTCATAATATTAATTGGTTTATTGCAAAATTAAATTTTGTGTGGGGTAATATTTTTGTTGATGATTTTCTTATGGTTGATCATGGGGTGGTCAGGGAGGACGATCAACAGAAGGATGGAATGGATGGGATTGATGGTATAATTTTATTTCCGGAAGATATTTGTGTGCCCATATTTGTGCTTCGAGATAATATTTATTCCAAATATTTATTTCATTGGGACGGAAAAATTCAAGTTCTTTCAATTCCTTCTACGTTAAAGATGAAGATTTACTCCAAATATTTATTTAAATGGAGGGGCTCGTTTCAAAGATCGGACGAGGATTCGGGACGAATCCTTTTGAAGTGGGGGAGAATGATGTATTCCATGGTAAGACTTCTGCTACTTCAGCAATGGCTGCAGAAGACTGGGAAAATACCTTTGGAGGTCGTGCGACTGATCTGAGCAATGAGGGCACGACTCGTGCTCATTAGCACGAGTCGTGATTGAATCCTGCACGACTGCTATTTTCTTCACGCATCATGCCACGACTGCTTTGCCAAAGGACGACTCGTGACTCCAAGAACGAGTCGTGCTCTTTGCGGGTTTTCTGATTTCGATTGGATTTAATTCTTGTTTTAAACGTATTAATTTAGGATTCTATTTCTTTTTTCCTTTTCCTAGTTATTAGAGGATTTTATTTCCTTTTTCCTTTTCCTAGTTAGTAGAGGATTTTATTTTCTTTTTCCTTTTCCTAGTTAGAAGAGGATTTTATTTCCTTTTTCCTTTTCCTAGTTAGTAGAGGATTTTAGGTAGCATTTATAATTCCTTTCACAGTTAGAAACTTACGTTATTTTTCTTAATCAAATTCCTTTGCAAGTTTTGCAAGTTTATTGTGTTCTTCCTAAAGTCATTAATTGACTTTGCCAATAATCTTCTTCGGTTGATTATTAGATTAAATTCTTTTGCGAGAAGTTTAATCATATCCCCTTTGTTTGTTAATCGATTTTACTCCTTTTGTGAGGATTTAATCGATTAGCCTGTTTTATTTTTGTTCCGCTGCGTTTCACTTTACATCACTAAATGTAATTCATGAAAATCAAAATAAACGAGCGAAGTGTATCGGAGCAGACAATTTTCCCTCTTTCCATCTCGTGTGAACTCACACGAGACACATCTCGTGTGAGTTTATACGAGATGAGTCTCGTGTGAACTCACACGAGATGTGTCTCGTGTGAGTTCACACGAGACGTGTCTCGTGTATACTTAGGGGGCGTTTGTTTTTTTATTTTAAGTCTTATTTGCCTCTTAACACTTATTCATTAAGAGGATTAGAGAAATAAGCGTGTTTGTTTTTTTTTTTGAAATAAGGCTTGTTAGGCTCTTAAAGTCCTCTTAATTTTAAGTGGTTAAAATGTTGCTGAATTGCCTCTGAAAGCTTCTGGAAGCCACTGTTTCATATTTGGTTTTGGTTATTTTTTTTTAAAACTGTTTACTGTTTCATACTGCATTTACGTTTTTTTTTTTTTAATTTTTTTTTTTAACTGTTTCAGATAATGAATTCAGATACAAAATCAAACAACTTATCCAATTCAGATTCGGTTTTCGATTCTTTGCCTCTTAATCATTCAGCCATTTTCAGAACTGAAATCAGATTTCAGCACTTATCACTTAAAAAAAAAAACAAAAACCCCTTACACGAGACTGGCAAGGACAGCGTTGAAATATTTCGTTCCCTGTATTTTTCGTTCCCTGTATTTAGTATTTACCAAAATGAAAGGCAGGCAAGTTGAGCCAGGGTCCAGGTGGCTAATACAGTTTGGTTTAGGCACTTCTCCAGTTCTCCTTTCCATTCGGTAAATACTAAATACAGGGAACGAAAAATACAGGGAACGAAAAATTCCAATCCTGTCCTTGCTCTACACGAGATGTTGTGAAACGAGATGTCTCGCCGAATTTGCGCCGTCGGCCATATCTCCGACACCGCTTATTATTTTGCTGATCCCAACGGTCAATATGAGAGCCTGAGTGATGCGAACATACCCCAAAAATTTGACGACGATCCAACGGTTAATGAAGCGGGAATTTGATTTTTAATATAGCCTCGTCGGATTTGCGCCGTCGGCCATATCTCCGGCAACGCTGATTATTTTGCTGATCCCAACGGTCAATATGAGCGCTTGAGTGATGCGAACATACCCCAGAAATTTGACGACGATCCAACGATTAATGAAGCGGAAATTTGATTTTTAATATAGCGAATTTTTGGAGATTTTAGCCAAAAATTCGCCGCCGGCCATTTCTCCCTCTCCGACAATTATTTGAAAGATCCCAACGGTCATCATGTGCGCCTAGGGAATGCGACCAAAGTCCAGAAGTTTCACGACGATCCAACGGTTAACGAAGTCGAAATTCGATTTTTACATATGCGATTTGATTTTGATTTTTTGCGGAATTTGATTCGAAGAAATTTTTGATTTATATGGGTATTTTGATAATTTTATTGATTTCCTGTATTTTTTGTTTCCCGTATTTAACCGTATCTTTTCCATTCATCTTGGCGGGTCGGGTCCACCCACAATCATTACAGTACATTCCCCAATTTGGACCCAAACGAAACGAAGAAAACCTCCGGCCGCAACTTTGGCGTCTCCGTTCCCCCTCCTTCATATCTTCCCCGCCGCCCAGGTATTCCGATCACCACTCTTAATCTTTTAATATTAATTTCCCTTAATTTTGCCCTAATTCAATTTCAACGCCGCTCCTGCTGCTCTTTGTTTATTTATCATTCTCATTATACTCTTCAATTTCTCATATATTTTTTTTTGCGAATTTTAACTTTGTTTATGTGTCTGATTATTCGCTCTGAAGCATAACCTATTGAATCCAGAGTATAGTGTTATTCTTTCTTGATTACTTGTTATCTACCAGTTTATCTTGTATTTTTCGAGCTAATTTTGTGATATGATTTATGTCGTAGCATTTTCATATTTATATGGACAGTTTTTCTGAGTTAATATTGTGATGGATTCTCTTGACCTCCTCTCCACATTTGAAAGGAAGTTTCCTTTGGCAGGCCCACGACAATAGAATAAAATTATACAGTGGGAACTATCATCTTCCTAGGAATAGGCGTTCCGTTTAAAGTATATTCTTAACTTATTTTCCCTGAGATACTTTTTCTATTGACCTTGTTTAAGAATGCAGTTTTGATGTATTTGTGTTTTCATATGTTTTTGCAATGAATTTGGAGATTTTTCAATGTGGAACTTTGATATGCCTCGACATATACTGGATTCACTGAAATTTAACTCCTCTTCTGTTTCATAACTTGGACTGCATATGCCATGGTAATGAGATGACTAGAGGTCAACCCACTAGAGATTTTGGAATTAATCGTTCTGAAAACATGAGATCATTACATCTTCAATTTGTAATGAAGCTCGACTGAAGTATTAGTAAGAGAGCTTCATTTGTAGGTTCTATGACGAGCTGATGCATGGCAATTTTCAAGTAATCCCATGTTCTTGTGTTTGCCTAGGGCACACATATTAAAAACATAGATAAAAGGAAAAAGGAGGGAGAAAGGGAGAGAGTGTAATGTTGTCAATATTTTTGATATCACACATTCCACCCAAATTAAGTACTCCCTCAGTCCCAAATTGAATGCCCAATTTTTTGTTTTTTTTTTTCAAAATTGCTTTTGATCAAGAGCAAATTTGGACATTCATTTTGTGACGGAGTAGATTTTATTTACTTCAAAACTTGAGAATTTTCCAGTGACTTGATTTGGGATTATTTGCTCCCAAGTAGCTAACTTCAGTTCCAAAGTAACTTTTATTATGTTTCATTTGTGCATGCCATTTCTTTTTGTAATGCCTACGGTTTTGTTGCCTTCAAGATACCTGTAAACAAGTCTAATATTCATGTCTAATCATATTCCTTTATTTTTTTGTTAGAGTTGCTTTTATACAGCATGGTTGGCACGAGTAATATCTAGCCTTCGTAGCAGTGCCTGGTTGCAGTCTAGATATTGTATCTGAGTATCTTATGCTTGCTGTGAGCCTGTGTCTGTATATAACCTCCTTTCTGTCGCCTGGTGATGGCTGCTGCTGGTTCTTTGCAGCTCTCCCATAAATGGGGACTATGCAAGAACCATCAGCATAATAAACGGTTCCGGGTATGAATACGCTATCTAGCCTTTTTCTCTTTGTTAATTCTGAAGCTATTGGTAAATATTCTATTGTTCTCATTCTTAATAATATCATATCTGCCTTTTTGTAGAGTGTGAATGGAAGTGGCAAGTTACGTTTACTACATGTCAGTCTTCCATCACTTGCATTGGTATGGTTCTCTTTGACCTTGTATTATAGGAATGGATGTCTCTTAAGTTGACACATTTGTAACTATACACGTGGACACTACTTATATTTAAGACTCCGGTTTTGATACTTGGTTTACATTTAATGTCAACATTCAACAATAGGAAGTCTCAGTAGCAAGCTTTATCATCCATCTTTAGAAGCAAATACACTTTTGTAGTAGTCAGAGCTTCTTTTCCATTATGAGATGCCAATCTCTAGACTTGCAATACGTAAGGTGTCTTTCCGTTGTTGATGTTATGGGCTTCGGTGAATGGTGGTTCAATGATGATTATGGCCCGTCTAAGCTATTCAATATCTCTTTCTTTTGGGAGGAGCTCTATGATTTGACTAGATTGTGAACGTTGTTGTCAATCGTGGACTCGTCGGGGTTAGTCGGTAAGAGGGACATTCCTTATTATTAGGGTGCCTAGTCAAGCTCAAGGGCAGAAGGACTACCACAAGAATGGTTGCTTCCATGAGGTCCTTAAAAAGAATGAGCTCAGGAACATATCTATTCCTTATATACACATTTTATGTGGTTTTTCAGAGGTGAAAGTTATTTCATGAAGCGGTTTGATTGGGTTCTTTTTACTACCTGTAGGATGTGTCCCGCAATATCTGTGCACGTGCTACCGCACGTGAAGATCACCTCTTCTTAAGCAAATATGCCGAATCGCTCATGGCCTTCTATTATATAAATGTTCTATTATATAAATGTTAGAGAAATATAACATTATCTTCCGCTAGTATAGCGGAACTTAGTTCCGTTGATTGAACAGGGTTAACGAGAACTCTTCTACCGCATTTTATGAGAATCATCAAGGAGTTATGGATTGGAGGATAGAGTAGCGGAATTAGCCACGTGACCCAATTGAGGGACTACATGTGGCCTAGTCAAGACAAAAGGAGAATTGCGGGACTGGTCCCCACGAGGGACACGCGGCATCGTTATACTGTTCCGTACGAACCCAACGAATAAGGGATTGACACCTTGCAGTACGGAGAGCACGTGATCTGTCATGTGCACGGTACGGAGCTGCCAAGCTCTGACTACTATAAATACCCGGCTCAGATATCGATGTCAGCTACAATGACGTACATGCCCTATTGCTCCCGCAATACTTGTTCTCTCCTTCCTGACTTGTCCCTACTCTCGCTCCTTCTTCTCATTCCTCTTTGGTGATTCGTGTGTAACGCCTATTGCAAGTTTTACCGCTTAAGTCCTTTTAAGAACCTACTTCCTACACTACCAAATTTCTTCGGACGGTATATCGCAGGTCTTAACTCTTAGGTTACTCTTCGTCTCTTCCAAGAATTGTCATTGAACACTCTTATATCTTTCAAGTCTAGATTTCCTTAGTTACGTTCTACTAACTTTACGGTTTGAAATTATGTTCGGCTTTCCCACCTTGATTTCAAAATTTTAGTTGGTGACTGGTGGTGTGAGTTTTATGTTGAGGGCTGGTTGGATTTTTGATATTGAGGGAGCTGAAATTCTTATAGGACTATCTTATTGTTCATGATACGAAGGTCTTTGCTTATGATAGAATTAGAAAGTCTGAGTTCCTTTGGGCAATGTGATATATTCTTTTTGTCAAGGAGATAGAGATGGACTTCAGGAAATTTCTTAGGACCCTGCTGCCTAAGAAGCGTCAGCAACAACAACTCGTACACTGAGAAGAAATTTATTAAAAAATATCCTACCAACATGGCATGCTGGGGAAGGAGAAGGACACATTATTATGACAGTAATAGTATAAATTAATAATACGCTAACAAATAAGACCAATTAAAATCAGTGTGTCATGAACATGAACACAAATTTACTAACCAATTGCTTAAAACTCATACATCATTTAAATGCAAATACTTTCTTCTATTTTATTTCTAGCCTGAAAGAGTAAGTGTCTTAGAACAAATGCTCAATTGTTTCTCTATTATTACCATTCAAACAACAAATACAGTGTGAGGAAATATTAAACCCCCTGGACTCGAATTTCGCATCAATGGGAAGGTCATTATGCATTAATCTCCACCAAAAACCACTAACCTTTAAGGATATATTCGGATGCCATATTTTTGCTCCCCATTCAACTAGTAGACTCCGTATGCGAGTATACTTCCACCAAGTCAAGTCTCAAAAGTACCAGATTTTGTTAACGTAAATGTAACATGATCATCCAAAGTTGTATCAAGTTGCACCTGTCTCATGCTAGCATGCAAATGTGGCGGTACAAAAGGTAACGAGTCCTCTAGTATAGTATAACAAACCATCTTGTACCAAAAGAAGATGATCTTCTGGCCGAGGCCCCCTAGTCGACCTCTAGTCGACCTCTACACCAATTATCAACCCAAAATCGTATCTCCCCTTACCAATCACCCAACGGCTGCACTCCTCAAGTTGTGTCAAAAACTTCACAGCTGCCTTCCAAACGTGGGAACTAGAATCCGCCTCCTGAAGCCCATATTTCTCTTGAATAAATTGTGACCATAGAGAATTACCATGTTTGGCCACCCAAGCAAGTTTAGCCAACAGTACATTGTTAACCTCATCAAAAGAACGCATCCCTAAACCACCTTTCTGTATAGGTTTACATACCCCATTCCATGCACCCAATGGGCTCGTTTTTCTCCACCATTGCTCCATAAGAAATTGGCCAAGATACTCTCTAGCTTCTTAATCACCACTTTCAGAACTTTGAGAACACCCACGGAGTAAATAGGTATACTACTAAGCACATATTTTATGAGCGTTAAAATACCTCTCCGAACGATTGTAATCTCGCTTTCCAACCTTCAACCTGCTTCAACAACTTAGCCTCCAACTCTGCAGAATGTACTCATTTTACCCTTCCCTTGAACAATGGGATCCCCATGTACTTGAGTGGAAACTGTTGATGTGTACAACCCGACCATCTCCGTATGTTTTCAATCTCAAAACGATGCATCTTCTGCCACATAAAATTCATTTTTCTCCAAGTTAATTAATTGCCCAGAAGCTCGTTCATACATAGTTAAAACCCCACGTAGCCCTTCAATAGAACGTTGTCTCCCATTACAAAACAACATATCATCGGTGTACAGTAAATGTGTCACCGGAAAACCACCACGCCCACGCACATATGGTAAGAAAGTGTTCTCCTGGACTGCTCTATGCATAGCCGTCTGTTTAACCTCTAGAACAATGTTAAAACAGTAAATGATGGATTTACGCAAGTAAATCTTCATCTTTTATCGAAAAAATTGTCCTGTTTAGTTGTTTTGAACTTTAAATAATACTTATAGCTAGAATGGTTGCACTTAGAGTAGCATTTGTAGCGTATCGTTAGTTAGATAAAGTGAATCCTAATTTGATCCGAAAATGAGTGTGGAAACCATGTATAAAACCACGTCTTAGAACCATGATTGTATTTTTCTTTTCTTTTCTTTTCTCTTCTTTTTAAGGAAATAAAATATATTAGAAAATGAGGAATATACAATCAGAACAAAGAGTCCATCAAATACACAAAAAGAAGGAAAAGTAAAAAACATGCATTACAAAACTCCTTAAGCTGTGTTTATTTTCTGAATTCTCAAGGCTCAAAAGGAAATGCACTTTCTCATGGAATCTGCCATGATCATGTGCGATTCAAATTCTTGTTCAAAATTGTTCTTAGAGAATCTTATCACGAAAGTCATTGATAGGTGGCAAGATATTTCATATGGATGTCAGTATGACAATGGAAAACAAATGTGCCATAGCTTTTCATTGATTTTTTTTTTGGCAAGTTGTCAAAATATTTCAGTCGGCGTTGTTAAAAATTAAAATCACATATTCGTGGGATTTTTAACCTTTTGGGTCAGTCTACCAGTCCCTCGGTTCCAAAGATGCTTTATGGCCCTTTCCTGAGTTGAATTGATGTGCATAACAGTGATGGTGCTCCTTCTGGAACATCCCTATTTATGCCCTTTCCAGTCACCTGGCTTTCTTAGTAATTCATATCAGAGCTCATCTAGCTTCTGCGCCTTCAATACTGTTAGAGGTAGGGGCAATATATATATGTGTGTGTGTGTATATATATATATAGAGAGAGAGAGAGAGAGAGAGAGAGAGAGAGAGACCTTGACATTTGTTTTCTTGGTTTACTTTTGCAGCAACAGGATTCGTGGAGTTTCTATCTTTCTGATCAATTACCCCGGCCAATAGGTGCTGTTCCTCGTAGATATAATCTGCTTAAATGTCGCTCTTTTCTAGATCCAGGGCGAGGTTTGGACATTTCTTCTATGAAGAACGGTGCTCTCACATTAAAAAGGTGATTCTTCCGATTTGAATTAGATAAAACATATCCATGTCGCAGCTAGTCATGTTAAGTTCTTGTTTAATGCATGAGTGCAGCATTTCATCGTAGGTCATATTTCTGTTTCAGTAGCTGTTTATCTTTTCTTTTGAATGGGAATGATATTCAGTGGCATCGGTTCACTGCATTCTTGTTTCTTTTCTTTAAACAAGTTTAATTCTTCTCTTGAATAAAGTTATGACTGTTTTGCAACTAACTTTATGAGCATTCTGAAGAGAAATTATTAGCATTCATGGTCACAAAGACTCTGTCCTTACATTCACACTTGTAAAGGAAAGAGATATAAAGTATTTTGAAGAAAGTGTTAAGAACTTGTTAATGTTACAATTGTGATATAAAGTACAGGTTGTTAAATGATCTATCATGTAGAGTTGTTTTCATGAGCCAAAGTGTTGGTAAGAAAAATTGGTTTGTATTTGGAATTTCTGTAATGATCGCTAGTCGCTAGAATAATGCTAATTTGGATTGATTAACTGCTGCATGGTGCTGATGTCAAGAAAGACTAATTTCTTTCTCTCCTGTTCCTTTTTCTTAATTTGATAGCTAACAATTTGTCTTAAAAATTTAGTCAGTAACAAAAGAGTATACCTAGTACCTACGCCAATTTAAAGTGAGCACCTAAGCCAAATCAAACAACTTGTACTGAGAACTCCCATCTGCCTAAACTCAAAAAACAGAAAAAGAAAACCACAAGATACACCCTCACCCTAACACTCACAAAAGAAAATGTCAAATCACAGATATAACTGACAGCAGACAGAACTAGCGCTATAATTTAACACCAAACAATGTTAATAAGTATTAGGCCAAATTACCTTTTAACCTACTAAACTTTACAGCCTTTTCCAATAAACCCCTCCATGTAATTTATGACATATTAGCCACCTAATGTATTGGAAAAGTTCCTAATAAACCACTACCCGTCAACTTCCGTTATTAGTAAATTTAATAAAAACAAGCGAAATATCTTCAAACAGGTACATCAATTATGGAAACTTTGACAGAATATATTTATCTTATTTTTTAATAATCAAAAATATAAATAATGAAATAACAACTATTAGTTAAACATTTTCACCTCTCTCTCCCCCATCATCACTACCACTTCTGCCACCATTGCCTGAACCACCACCATAAATGCCGCTACCGTCATTTAGGGATGGCAACGGGTCTGGTTTGGGGCAGATTTCCCCTAAACCGCACCGACCCGCTATGATGCTGATGAGAACCGAACCCGCCCGTCCCGAATGTCGGAAAACCCATATTCGACCCGCTCCGCCCCGCCTCACTCAAGCACTAAATCTTAAATACAGTCAGGCATATGATTGATTCCAAATTTAATGAATACAAAGAATTATATTGAAACCATTAGCCACAAGTAATTTCCATGGAAATTTTATAAACATAATCTGAGTTTTTCGGCCAACACAATTACCTTCTTCAATATGAGAGAGATGAATTAAATAAGATAGATAGTTGCAGTATAAAACAAACGAGATGCCGATGTCATCACAAACATCCAAGATTTTCAAAAAGGAAAAATGGGGCAGATTAAGTGCGGGGAAGGAATCTGGGGGCGCTTTCTACGGTTGCCTGTGTGAGTGAGAGAAGGGGGATTGGGTTAAAGTCTGAGTGGGGGTGTATGTGAGATAGATAGATAGAGAGCTAGAGAGAGAGAGAGAGAGAGAGTTGAAGGAGAAGAAGATAGAAGGGCTGAAGGGAAACAGCAGGAAATTCCATCATGTAATTCCTTACACTGTCGGGGCGGGGCGGGTTTCGAGGACTTACCAAACCCGAACCCGAATGCGTCGGGTTTATAAAAATGACTACCAAACCCGACCCACCTCGGTGCGGATTGTCTCGGATACGGATCGGGTTCAGGTAAATTGCCATCTCTTCCGTCATTACTGCAATTGCCACCGTCACCACCGTGCCTAAACCACCTCTAAACATTAAAATCAAACCACCGGCCTCCGCGCCCCCACAGCTCCCAACAATTAAAATCAACCCATAACTGTTTGACAAAATCGTCACAATCTTACAAATCTGCCCGACAACAGTCATATCTGAACCCGCACAGGTCTATCACCAACGTAATGAATACCATTTACCCCAAAACGTTACAGATCATGAACAATGATTCTTAAATCCACAATGCAATTCTGAATACGCTCAAATGCCAAATACATAGCCAGTTTTGATTAGAAAAATAGAGGATGGGGAGTGGGTTTGTAATATGATGGAAGTGAAGGAGCAAAAATAAATGGTGATAGGTATGGGTGGTGAACGGAGACATATTCGATTGTGGTTAGGGAAGGCGGGTAGGAGGCGGTGGTGAAGTGGGTGTTTTTGGGAAAGAAGGAGATAAAGATAAAGTAAAAGGAAAACAAAAACAGAAAGAAGGGGGGAGAGAGAGAGGAACAAGCCGGTGGTGACGGTTAGGAGGGAGAAAGGAGAAGCGACAAGTGTCAACGATGAAAGGGGGAAGGCGGAGCGACAGGCGGGTGTAGGGAAGGGGGCGGCTGATTTTAGCTCCAGGATTTCTCATAGTATTTTATTGATTTTCTTTTTCTTTCTTTTTTTTTTTTGTGTGTTTTTGGTTTATTTTCTGTTTTTTGACGAAGATGGGTTGGGGGTGGGCCTTTGCTAGTCAGTCATAAGTCTTTTTGTGTTGCTATTTTATTCATTTTTTATTTTGTTTTTAAAATGTGGTTGTATATATAACTATTTAGGGTTGTTTGCTGGTGGGCGGGGGAAAGAGGGGCAGGGGGTGGTTAGTGTGCGTATCTTCTTGCGGAGGGCTCTTTCCAGTTTTGGTCTTGAGCTCGTTCTAGGTCATTTACATGCCATTATTTATGTGTATGTGTCCTATATCCATTGACCTTTTAGTTATCCATTAAAAAAAATTCAAACAGATTTGAGACTGTCTACCTACTCATAAAGTCCATACCAAACTATTCTACAATTTGTACCACACATGTTTCATGTAGTAAGTCTCCGTAACACTGCTTTTAACACTTCATGTTAGTATTTGGATTATATTTTTAGAATTGTTCATGCAGTGCTCTGGAAGGCAAACCTTTTATAATGAAGCTAATTCCAGCAGTTGGTCTTGTTGCTTTCGCGGTGTGGGGTCTTGGGCCACTAATGCGTCAAAGCAGAAACATTTTCCTCCATGTACATTCTATCTTATCTGTTTATTCTTTTTAGACATTGCCTTTGTCGTATTAGCCTCTGATTCCACTTCTGTTAACTTGTATAGCATATTCTTGCAGGAGAATGACAATAATTGGAGCAAGAGTAGCTCGCATTATGTAATGACCTCTTATCTTCAGCCATTGCTGCTCTGGACAGGAGCAACACTTGTCTGCAGGTGTCACTGCTATGAAATTAATGAACTAATATAACGACATATATTCTTTTATTACAAGAAATAAGTTTTCAGTCTCTAATCATCTCACATTTCCTGCAGTGCATTGGACCCACTGGTACTACCATCAGAAGCTAGCCAAATTGTTAAGCAAAGACTCTTGACTTTTGTGCGATCACTTTCAACTGTGCTAGCCTTTGCTTATTGTTTATCGAGGTGATTTGTATGTCCTCTTAGTTGAGAGAATGCTTGGTGCTAGTCTATGCAGTTCTACATAGACTATCTTTGTATGATATTTATTCAATCAGTCTAAAGTATTATCTTCTGGCGCTGACCCTTGCTAATTCATGAAAGCGTGTCCTTTAATATAGTTTTGAAGTGATGTATTCCTAACCTGAAGGTTTTTATGATGATTTAAATCCTTTATTGCAGTGTAATTCAGCAGGCACAGAAATTCTTCACAGAGAAGAACGAAACAACCGATACAAGAACTGTATGTTCTAATATCTTGATATCACGCAACTGAGTTGTTTGTCTATTTTCCTTATTTGTAGTTTTTTTTTTTAGATATAAGATCAATTTCAATCTGTTATTGCTTACCGCTAGATCTTGCCAATTGGTCAAGGATCATTTAGATCTGTTAAGAGCATCCTGATTTCCTAAAATGCCTTATTCTATTTTTTGTTCTCTTTAACCTGAGGATTATGCTTTTTAACTACTACTTCTTGGAAACTCCTGCTGCTACCACCTTATTCAAAGTTATTTTTCTTTTGCATGAAAGTTCTGAGAGAAAACCAGAAGGATTAGCTGCCTTGCTTGGCTTAGTATAATGACGCTCTATACCTTATTGCTACCTCCATTCATGTAACGCATGTTCCACTTAATCTACTTTGGAAATATATGCCTTTACTCTCTATAACCTTTCAACTTTGACCTTCACTGTGATATAATCATCCTGCTAATGCTAGAGGAGTTTTGAATTATGATTAACAAAGTATACTACTATATCCCTTAATTACCAGACTTTTCAAACTTAGAATATTTGATCGGCACTGATGGAGTACAAGTTAAGCTGTACATAGCAATGAACAATTTAAGGTCACCAAAATTTCCTTCCTAAAAAGTTTATCGAAATTTGTGGGGTTGCTGAGAAACCTTGCATCCCATCATTTTATTGGTGTGATTAAAAGTGAGTACATCCGATCACGTGATTCGTTAAATTACTGGTAAGCAAATTTTGCTTCCCTAAGTGATACACAATGAATAGAAAATCCAATCTCAAGAGTGTATAATATAGAAGGAAGCCAGAAAAAAGATGGTCTTCATCATCCTAGCAAGATATGCATGAACGTTTCCCTCGTAAGGCCATGCCCTAGGGACTGAAAAGCACAAAGATTGTTGTTGTCAAATCGTGAACCATATCATGAATTGAAGGTCCCAAAATTGTGCTGAGTATCATATCATTTGTTTAGGCTATCTACACTATCTCCATATCAGAGCAAGGATCTACAAGGTTGAGATAGGTTGGCTTTGGCACTTGGATGCACAATTGTCGGGTCAGCCATATCACCAAAAGAATGAGAATTCTTCAATAAACGCTCATGCGACGAATTAGGAATCCGAGTTTAAGATATACAAACTGGTTTGGGTTAAATAGTTCTATAGAGGATGTGATCATTGTGCATCGAAAAGGGAGCAAAGGCTCCGTTCTGGTCTACAAAAATGTCTTGGATGTGGTCTATCCATTACAGAATGTTGTTCTTCTTACAACAGAGATGGAGACAAGTGGTGCAATGATTGAGTACTCGCTGACGGGATTCGAATCATGTTCTTTCAATGGTGCAAGTTAAGACTCAAGGTCGAAGACATAGGTTGATGAAGCACAGAATGGAGCAGGGTACGGGCATTTTGAAGAGCGGTTTGTTTACGATTTCAGTACTGGGTTTGGAAATTCCGAAGGTGTTCTCTTTTTCTTTTCATATGGTCCATAAGAGTCTTGGGATCCTTACGGAGGGAATGAGAAGGCAGTTCAGAACACTAGGAGAATTTGTGTGATTTGAATGATGAAGAAGCTGTTGGCATGAGAGGAAACAAATTCATGCTTCAGGCCGCATACCCCTTGATGGTGCATGGGATAGGGAATAATATACAAGCACACAGTAGAGGAGAAAGGCTAACCAGCTACGAAAGTATGATTGCATCAGCTCCGAAAAGGGCTTACGCTTCTTCAAACTATGAATGCTTCACCTCAATGGAGTGGCACTGCTTTTAGGACTTTTAAGGCGTAAAGGTTCTTTTATTACTATTCAACTCTATTTAATCAGGGGAGCGACATTAGTATTCATAGCTCTAACTAAAACCTAGTTCTGTAAGACTGGTTAGATTCTTAAAACTACCAAAATACCCTTAGAAAGCCAATAAACTAGAATATTCTTGAACAACTAATGATCCTCTAACGAACTAATTTCAACTTCATTTTATGTAAACAAATATAGAATGTCAGTCATTTGGTTTATCCAGTGCATTTCACATCAGTAACATAATCCACATAAAGCTCCATCCTTTCTCATTGGGCAAATTATCTTTGTTTTACCTCACATCAGAAGGGTTTGTTTAATTGACTAGACAAACAGATGAATATGCTAGTAAATTTCCCCATTGTGGTTTGTTCGTCTTGTTCCTTAGTCATTGTTAGTATATACTACTGGAAGCCAAAAGTTGATAGTTCCTCAATTCATATAGCTGGTGAGGATGTTAGCGTTTTTGTTTCTTTTATAGGGTGCGGGATTTCTTCTTGGCTTTGTCCTATTTAGGTGTTCTGCTTTCATCTTGGCCTTTTTATCGCTTTCATTGTAGTGGTTTAGGCAGATGGCTTATTTCACCGTTTAGCACAGATTATATCTTTTTATTGATCTTATCCTTCTCGTTTTAAAAGAAATTAAAAAAAAATTGCCTTTGTTTTCAGATGGGATTTCAGTTTGCTGGTAAAGCTGTATATACTGCAGTATGGGTTGCTGCTGTATCTCTTTTCATGGAGTTGCTAGGTTTCTCTACCCAGAAGTGGCTCACTGCAGGAGGACTTGGGACTGTCTTGCTGACCCTTGCTGGTCGTGAGGTGTGTCTCACATTTCAATTTTATATGGCATTTCGGATATACCTATTGATTGAATAATGTGGCACTTGCATTATTCTGCTTGTTGTTTTTGTATGTCCATTGATTATAGAGACTTCTGTATTCAGATATTCACAAACTTCCTCTCGAGTGCAATGATTCATGCAACCAGGCCATTTGTTGTAAATGAATGGATTCAAACAAAAATCGAAGGATATGAAGTATCTGGTACCGTTGAGGTATGTGTGCAACAGTGCAAGTACTTTAGTCGCATCAATGAGGAAGTACTCTTAAGAATTGACAGTATCTGGATAAATTCTCTCTTATCATAGGGATCATTATCTTTGATTCTAGATATGAGTAATGAGTACCCATGATCACTGTTATAATGAAGCAATTATTTTGTTCTTTTATTTCTTAAAGTTTGGGAAATAATGATACCTTGGTCAAGAGTTTTTGTCATGCCTATCTTGGCGTTTTGTCTTTGCAGCATGTTGGATGGTGGTCCCCAACAATTATAAGAGGTGAAGACCGTGAAGCTGTCCACATACCCAACCACAAATTCACTGTGAACGTTGTGAGAAATCTCACTCAGAAAACTCATTGGCGGATTAAGACCCATCTGGCAATCAGTCACTTCGATGTTAATAAGATTAATGTGAGGAAGATTCTTGATCACTTTGTTTGTCAATGAAGAAGAGCTAGTATTTGTTGAGCCCAGAGAAGCTCTGAACATTATCCTGAGTTCTGAGACCCTTACTTTTTTGCAGAGTATTGTATCGGATATGCGCAAAGTGTTAGCAAAGAATTCTCAAGTAGAACACAAAAAGTTGCATAGGAGAGTTTTTCTGGATAATGTTGACGCAGAAAATCAGGCCCTTCGGGTTAGTATTTATCTTGAGATTTAATGCTGTGGAAATTAGATTATCTGTCATTCTTGCCCGTGAGCTTAGAAACAAAATGCACCTGATATTAGCACAGATGAAAGGAGAATGTTGAGATGTACTGTATGTGTTGTAACTAGGAAAATAACTTGCGACAAATGGTTTCCATAAAAAAAGGGTTTGTTTTAGAAATGGCTATTGTGAAAAGTCTTTTTCATGAAATAATAGTTTTATTATCGTATCTTTAGTGAAAACTTTGAAGTAAACTTAAGGCAGTAGCTGAAAGGGGTAAGCAGAGACAAAAGCTGGAGGGAGGAAAATTAGCTATTTTTCTTAGGAAAATGGGTGAAATCTCATTGCCCTATAGAATATTTTGTGACCTATTCATGAAACTTTAGGGCTTGGGAAAATTAGGAATATTTTCTTACAGCAATTATTTCCTATGAATAAATTGATCCACCAATCAAGATGGTGCTGTTACATACTACATAGACCAATAGGTATGCCACCTAGGAAGAGCGATAGCAGAAAATTTTAGTGGCAATTTAAAAAAAAAAATTGTTTTTTTTTTTTTTTAAATTAATGAATGGCTTAATCTATTACAAGAGTGGCACTTCAAAGTGCTAGAAATTGCATTTGGTGGGGTTTGAACCTCATAGCTAACATTACACAAATAGGGACAGTTTAAAAGATACAAGGAGCATGGTTTACTGAAAATCTTGATTTAGATATATTTAAATGGTGGTAAGACGTATGTAGCTTTGGGGGCTACTATTCTTCTTTCCTTTTGACTAGAGTTGCAACAGAAGCTGAGCTGACTAATTTCGTCCGCACATATAGCCATGGTTATTCGGTCTTTCGACTTGTGTCCTGACTTGTAATTGCCTATCCAGATGTGAAGTAATATCTTTATTTTTGTGTGTCGGAACTAATTTTGACTGGTCATAGAGTAGCATGAAAACTTCTTAGGCTGCCCTATAAATGAGAAGAATGAGATGCAGGCATGTATGCAACCTCCCTAATGTGGAAAACAAATTGAACTCGAAGTCCTAAGGTGAGACTGAATATAATAAGAAAGCAGCCATATAAGAACTACAAACAACTCAAGCATTACAATAGTGTGATGCTGCTACTGCTTATAAAGTAGAGCAGTGCTTCTTTTTCTATTAGAATTATTTGTAGGACTTCGGAGCTTCATGCTAAATGTTGCAATGGATCTGCAAGTACTTTGTGGTGCTATAAGATTGTCGAAAATTTGCACATTGCCCTATGTTCTCATGCCTTTTCCCTCCTCTTACGTTGTAAAGAACTATAATGGCGTGATATGAAAGATATTCCAAATTTATTTTTCCTCTATGTTGAGTTATTTATGGATTATTGTAGCTATCAACCTTGGAGCACACTATGTGTGTGAAAACTTACAAATATATAATTCTTTCAATTCAAGATTTGACTTACTAATTATTATTGCTATTATCATATTACACTAAATATGTTACTGAAAATTGTCATTGTTTTTTTTTTTTAAATGAAGTGGATGGATATATGATTGAAATGGTGGTTATATTATTGCTATTATCATATTACACTAAATATGTTACTGAAAATTGTCATTGTTTAATTTTATTTTATTTTGATTAAGTGGATGGATATATGATTCAAATTGGTTATAAAGGGGTAAGGTGTGATGGTGTGATGGTGGTTTGTGGTAAAATAGGGAGTTGGCCAAAAGAGTATAAGAGTCCCACTAAGCCCCTCTCCCTTAATATAGTACTCCCTCTGTCCCAGAATAAATATCACACTTTTTTTTTGTATGAAGGAAATTTGAGCAATAGTTGTAGGTTAATTTATTTATCCTAATGAAAAATTAAAAAATTGTTATTGACAGTATTTATAATGGTGTATCTATTACAAGTTTTATATTTTTACCTAAAACTACTGCTCAAAGTTTCTTCTTGCTAACATAAAAAAAGTGTGAAATTTATTCTGGACCGAGGGAGTAGTATAGATATAGAGATTTTTGGCTAAACGTAAAAGAGGAGTGGCAACTATTTGTTTTGTGATGTTATACTTTCATCATTTAGATCTATACAGGAAATTTATACTAATGCTTACAGTTTGTTTTTGTTTTTGTTTGATTCTTGATTATGTTTACAGATTTTGATCTCCTGCTTTGTAGAGAACCTCTCATTATGAAGAGTACCTATGTGTCAAAGTAAGAGAATGTAGCTATCTCACTTCTGCTTGCATTATCGAACAAAATATGCTTTACCTAGGCTCTTAGACTCATCTGCTGTTTTACTACTAGTCTCTACAGAGTTCAGTGATCCTCCCTCCATCCCATGATAAATGTTGCACTTTCCATTTTAGTCTGTCCTGAAATAAATGTCGCATTTCTAATTAAGGAAACAATCTTAGTGCAATTTTACTATGGTACAAGCAATTTACAAACAAGTAAAACATTTATTTAAATCATTGACAAGTCAAATGTGACATTTGTTTTAAAACGGAGGGAGTACCGTTCATGTTTATGGCTCATTTGTTTTAAGCGTTTGAATATTGGAAATTCTTGCAACTCTCAACTTATATTCATGTTTGGGTGATAAAAACTAGTGAAACTATTGTATAACGGGAACTTGCTCATCCTTCCTAGAGAATGTTTCTTTGTTATTGCTGGTTCATCCTAACTTCCTCAAACTGTAAGAACTAAAAAGAATGTAAAGTTTTACAGGAAATTGGGTTTCTTCCCAACTTTTAGTATCTGTATGAAGAATATGAAACCTGAGAAGAAAACGGTTTTCACAAGCTTTCTTGCATGACTAACTTGATTTTGCGTTTAGCATGTTTGTTCACGAGTCATGGTATTATTAACTAATGGGTACATTATACGACAGAGAAAGTCGTATTAGTTTCACTTGAATGCCTTAAGTGAATATCAATACTCTGATACTTATCTCATATGAACTAAACTTTTGGTTGATAAATATCAGGAAGCTATTTTGATGGACCTTCTCAGAGTAATTAGTCATCACGGAGCTCGACTTGCTACCCCCATTCGTACAGTTCAGAATATATATAATGACGTTGATTTGGAAGGTATACACTTTGCTGATTCAGTCTACACTAGCGACCAACCAGCTAGAAAGCGTCCATTACTACTACTCGAACCAAGTTACAAAATCAAGGCAGAGGCGAAAGCATCCGATTCTAAAACCAAGGAAAAGCCAGTTATTAACATTAATGGCACTGAGAAAAAGATTGAGGAAGAGGATAGCAAGCTCGGTGGTAAGTCAAACCCAGACAACAAAGAGGAGATGTCAAAGTCAACTGTGAAAACCGTTTCTCAGAAAGATTCTAAGCCTACAGAGCCATCAAGCGTAGATGAAAAAGTATCAGTCTGGGACGATTTTCCAGAACACATCATAAACGACGACAAGCAACAGAAAACTGGTGCTGATCAATTGCCAACAACTGTAGGGTCAAAACCAGAAAATGAGAAAATGCCACTGCCAACAACTGTAGGGGCAAAACCGGAAAATGAGAAAATCCCACCGGCCCCACAACCACAAATAGCAAGATCTTCATTGGGGGAGAATATAGTTCTTGGTGTTGCTTTGGAGGGTTCAAAGAGAACTTTGCCTATTGAAGAAGGTATGAACTCCGCTCCTACTCCAACAGATGCTAAGGAATTGACAACAGCTGGGGGTCGAAATGGGTCGTCAGCAAAAGCAGAGAAGGAGAAGAAAGACGGTCAGAGTTCAAATGTTTCTGGCTCTGCATCCACTGATCAGCAGAAAGGAAGTTAGTTACTCCCTCCGTTCCAAAATGAACAAATTTGAATTTTTTTGGGACATTCATTTTGGGATAGAGGAAGTATCTAACATGCTCTGTATAGCTTTGCTAGTGAAGACACAATATTTTTAGTTTTTATACTGCACAGCTAAATGTTGGGGTCACTGAAGCTTTATATATTTATTTTCTCTGCATCGAGGAAAAAATATTAATTTTAGGATCAAAATTTCAATACCATGAAGCCTCCTTGTTTGCTATGTTTTTTGTCTATCTATTTTTGCTGGGCAATCATTTCTTTTCCTTTATTCATGAACAGAGAACAAAAACAATGACTGGTATATATAAATTGGGCAAATGACAAATAACAGCCTAAATTTTAGGGGTCATTCGGTCTGAAGTTCTAAAACTCGCATACAAGGGCCTAAAAATAGGAAAAAGTAGCAATTAAGGTCTTTTTGACCGAAATGTTAGATTTTCTCGTTAAATTAGTATGTGTCGTGCACATGTGGACTTAATTGAAATTAATGTTACTATTTTAAACTTCAAAGGACTAAAAGTGAATTTTTCACTAATATATAATTCACTAAATTAATTATTATTTTAAAAATATTTCACTAATTATTATTTTTTTTAAAGTTTCACTAAGTTATTTTTTATGAAAAAAACGAGAACCCATGTCAGATGTTGTAAATTATATATTAGTTAAAAAATAATTTTACTAATTTTTTATAATAAACATTTCACCACAGAGTCCATTTTGGGGGAAACTTGTTTCTCCATAAGTTATAAAAAGTCCACTTTGTAATTTTGAGTTTCGAGCGTAAAACATTGAGTTTCGAGCTTAAAACACTGAGTTTAGGCGTTAAAATACCTAGAAGTTAAAACATCGAGTTTAGGCGTTAAAACACCGAGTTAAGGTTAGCAACTAAAACATCGAGTTTATGTCTTAAAACATCGAGCTTTTGTCTTAAAACATCGAGTTTATGTCTTAAAACACCGAGTAATTTTTTAATAACAAGACTTTTTATATGTTTGGGGGAAACAGAGTTCCCCCAAAATTTTCTGTTCACCATATTAATTTTTTTGTAATAAAAATTTCACTATATTAAAATAAAATAAAATGAGAACCCACGTCACATGTAAATTAAATATTACACTAAATTAATTTTTCTGAAAATTTTATTTGAAAATTTTATTTGAAAAATTTATGCAAACAAAAGTTGAGTGAAATTATTTATAAAAAATAATAATTTAGTGAAATATTTTTTCAAAAATAAAATAAAATTGATTTAATAAATTATATATTAGTGAATTAATTTTTTGGAAAAATATTGCACTAATTAGTCTACCCTAAAATTAAAAACCCCGTAACTAGTCAAAAACTTGTAAAAAACGCGTTTTTTTGAAGCTTAACAAAAAACGTGTTTTTAGAACCCGTCAACTCTTTCGCCTTGCTCGCGAAGTCCAACTCCCGCTATCAGCTCACTCCTACCGGAAACGTCTCCTAGTTCTCTACCACCACCTTTCTGCGCCATTTAATTGCCTCTGAAAACTCTAAAAATTGAATTTTTCTGGTTCTCCCACCCCACCCGAAATTCGACCACCCTGATTCAAAATTCAAATCACCAAACTATCTAGTAAAATGAAAAGGGCAGCCAGATCTCAAAAAAGGTAGATTCCGACAGACAGAGGGTGTGGGGGAAAGAGAATGAATGATAATGGGCCAAACCCAGTGAGATTCCGTACCATGCTAAGGTCGCTAATTCGGTGAATTTGGTAGATTGAAAGAATGGTGAGGATTCAGCTATGTTTGATTTGGTAAATTGGAAGAATGGTGGGTAGGGGACTGGGTAAATTAGATGCCAGTGTATGTATTTTGGAGTGCCAGTTCTTGTGTTTTGGAGTGCCAGTTCATGTGTTTTGGAGTGCCAGTGTTTGTGTTTTGGAGTGCCAGTGATGTGTTTTGTAGTGCCAGTTCATGTGTTTTGGAGTGCCAGTCCATGTGTTTTGGAGTGCCAGTGCTTGTGTTTTTTGAGAGCCAGCAAAAATGATTACCAGTGTTTTTGAGTGTCAGTATATGTGTTTTTTAGTGCCAGTCCATGTGTTTTTGAATGCTAATGCTTGTGTTTTTGAAAGCCAGCAAAAATGTTAGTGTAACAAAGTGCCCGTTGTAGTATCAATAAGTGCCAGGTAAAAAAGTGCTAGTGCATGTATATTAAGTGACTTTATAAACTAACACTGACACTTGGTTACACTAACACTGGCACTTGGTTACACTAACACTGACACTTTGTTAAACTAACACTGACACTTGTTTTACACTAACACCAGCACTTTGATACACTAACACTGGCACTTTATTACACTAACACTGGCACTTTTTTACACTGGCACTGGCACTTTGTTACACATGCACTGACACTAAATTTCTGGACAAAGAGAGCTTTTAACCTGCATTTTTTTAGAAGTGCACTGGTACATTTTTACCATAACCCTGACAATTATTTATACAACTACTGGCAATTATTTAGAACAAATTCACATAATTCCCAATTGAATTGACCCAAACTTCAGCAAATTAAACCCTTTATTCACACCATTGAAGGACATTCTGTTTATCCAACGAAAAAACGAAGAGCTATGGAATCAAATCACACAGTTATCTCCAATTAATTATGTACCAATCAATAAAGTACCAATCAATTATGTAACGAAGCTGAGTTGACAATGGACATTAATGGCGGAACTAGGGCACGAATTGTAGGTTACAAAATACTCAAACTGAGTGAGCAGAGGAAACGATCGGAGCTTTAGGATGGCCAGAGAAGATGATCGGAGCTTGGGATGACACGAATTTGTAATATTAACACCGATATTTATCATGACCGGCAATTACAAAAATGTCACCGTTTATTTTGAACACACATTTTTTCTTATTTTAAGAAAAAACTAGTTTTTTATAAGACCAACTCCCATAACTATACCTCCCCCTCTCTTAAAAAAACCCATGTCGCCTACTCTTAAATTGAATTATATATTTCATTTTTTATGCTTGCTGGGATGATGGGTGATGTATGTTCACGAAAAAGAGGAGCGGATATAATTTTGGGAATTCTGATTTTAGTCAGATTATTTCAGTAATTTTTTTTTTCAAAAGAAAAATTTAGTTTTATTATAAAAAAATAAAAGTTTAGTGAACTTACTTTTCAAAAAAATATAATAAAATTAATTTAGTAAAATATTTTTTAAAAAATAAAGCAATTTAGTGAATTATATATTAGTGAAATATTTTCTTTTAGTCCTAAAGAGTTTAAAATATTCATTTTATCCATAAATAGTAACAGTAATTTCAATTAAGTTCACATGTGCACAACACAATGCTGATTTAACGAGAAAGTCTAACATTTATGTTAAAAAGCCCTTAATTGCTAGTTTTTCCTACCTTTAGCTCCTTATCTGTAGTTTTAGAACTTCTGACCCCATTCTACTACGAACTACCCCCAAACTTAAAAGCCCTTATTTATCATTTGCCCATATAAATTACATTATAAGGTTTACATGTATTGTATATTGAGTCCAAGATGCACAAAGAGTAATGCCTAGAAAGCACACTACATTTCTGACACTTTAATACATCCTGACATGGTAATACAAGAATGAATATATTTACAAATAGTAGAAAACGAAAACGACTGCATTTTATTTCATCTATCACAAAACCCACAAAAATAATGTCACAGCTGCAAAAACTATAAGACCCGTAAACTCACTCCCTCCGTCCCATAATAATCTGCAAAAAGAGCCATTTTGGGCGTCCTCAATAATCAGCAAAAATCCCAAATGAAAAAGGGACTCACTTGTCATACTCACTGTGCCCTTCCCATTTCGCGTATTATTGTGGGGCGGAGGGAGTATGAGTTACCTTAATCCTGTTGGCACATGCAATCTGGGGCTGGATAAGTATATATAGATTGTTCTCCTTTCCGTATCCTGAGTTGACCTATCCTGTTTATGTGCCCTTCTTCGACTTGTTCTCGAAAGTCAGACCAAGTCAAACTCTTATTAAGAAAGAGTTGACCCAATAATGCCATGTTTGGCCTGATTGTTTTCAAATTGTTGAATGTTCTATGCCCAACCATGGCATTATGCATATTTCCAGGAGAAGCAGAAATGAAAATGTCACTGTACATACTAACATAATAATCAACTGCAGCTAATAAAGAAGCCTTTCCTTTTATTTGTGCCCTTTCTGCAGCAGAAGTTAGGCTCTTTTTGTCTTCCATTTGCGGGAACAATCTTCTTAAGGTTGAGATCCTAGGTTCCCCGCCATAGACCTGGACAAAGAGCCAAATATCAGATTTTAGATATAGTTGAACGCCAGACATGAGCAGAAAATAAAGGAGGGGTGTTTTTGTCCAATCCCTATTTTTTTTTTTTTTGCCAAATTACGTTTACCCCCAAAGTATCCATCAAATCCCACTTTGCACCCCAGTTTGAAAAATGTGTCTGTTTGGTACTTTAATTTTGAAATCTTTCCACGTTACCCCGAGACATGACTTGACTAGGGCATACAAGTGGGACGATTAGGAAAGAGTTAGGGGGTAAAGTGGGACGATGTGAAAATTAAAAGTGTCATTTAATGTAGCAAGTGTTAGTTTGAATATAAAAGTGGCACTGTAAATTCCGCGGAAATTATGTAATTTAAACGAGTTTATAGTAATATGCACACCTTGTGGGAAGCAAGATATAGACGAGTAGTATTGTCGAAGCCCAAGGCAGCTAGCACCAACCCAATCTCTTCTGGAGTCAATGGGCAGCGCCCTTGATTTCTCAGTTCCTCGTCGGTGAACTGAGAATTGAGAATTCTTCCTTGCCAGATTGTTTGTCTGTATTTTGCTAGTGCCAGCTTTTCAGCTTTACCCCCACCAAAATCGCAGGCTGAATGGGCAGCCATATCCTGAAATGTTGTCAGCATAAAAATGAGTAGGCAAACTAAACACTCTTAAATGACCTTATGATTAGAAAATAAACAGATTTTTTCAAGTTTGCAAAGAGTTAATGGAAACAATTGTATCCGAACAACATCTATGAGTATTGAAACATAAAAAAAAATTAATCATTTTCATGAATTCTAATACTCCCTCCGTCCCTATATGAATGTAAAAAAAAAATTGCTCTTAATCAAGAGCAAATTGAAACTTTTTTCGACACTCATTTAGGGAAGGGAGAAACTATTATCGGGTTTTTTTTTTATGGAACACCAATAACAATTTTTAGATTTTCATGAAAATGATTAAAGTTCTATCAACCTTTGGTCAAATTTCAATCAAGTTGACCAAAAAAAGTCAAGGTGCAACATTTATTTTGGGATGGAGTATTAAGCTAGGTTACTTCGCTAATCATCAAGGATGTTGCCTCATCACTAACTCTTTTGCACACAGGCGCTCATAAATATGAAGTATAAAACCATTAAGATCACGAGGATATTCCAAGAAGCCACACATACACACACACACCTTGTCAAAGCGAAGGTGGAGGACAACAAACTTTCCCGCTCCTTCTCTGCCATTTGAATCAGTAATTGGTCTAAGATACTTGGAACCAACTACATCACTTTCTCCGGGAGTACGAAGGCGACTAACAAGTGCATCTCCAAGAGCTCTGACATGAGGAACAAAAGCTAATGCTTCAAAGTTTGCCTTGCAACGCAGTCGCTGGATGTCTGCTGGCATGTTGTCGAAAGCCAATCGGTGCGAGAATGGTGAAATAGCAGCTATACCATAACTGGATCATCACAAAATATTAAATATTATGGAGTCAGGACAGGAAGCCGGATTTCCTTCTTTTTGATCATTCTCAGAATTATAGTAATCGAGATATTTGATATACAGAAAGTTATACTCCGTCCCTAAATGAATGTCCAAAAAAAAAAAAATTTGCCCTTGATCAAGAGCAAATTTGAAATTTTAAGAGCAAATTTGAAATTTTTTCGGACATTCATTTTGGGACGGAGGGAGTAAAAATTATAGAAATTGAGATATTTAATTGATCCAGGACAGGGAGCAGTATTTTCTTCTTTCAAGACATTTCCAATATGCTTTCTTGGATAGCACTCTTGAAGTTGTTGAACTCAACTTTATCAACTATCATGTCAAAAGTGCACTTGCAATGCTATAATGTGGGTAGTAAGGTATTTACAAGTTTTCTTTTTCTTTAATATCAAGTTACTAACTAATTTAATGAACATTTAAGTACATTCCAAAAATCTTAAAACTAAGAGTATATAACGCAAAAGTTTGGATTGTAGGAATCAAATGAGTATACCAACCTTTCCAAGACGGGTAACACATTATCTAGATACCAGTTTGCGGAAGCATGAAGTGGGGCCGTTTTGATTCTGGTTGCTCGAATAGCCGTGGCATAATACTCCCTTGTGCTCCAAGCGAATTCATCTGGTAACTCCGTAACTATAGAGATATCATCCTTTAATACATTCACAAAGTGATCCAGATCAAAAATATCCATGAATGAGCTGTAGATAAGAGAAGTCAAAATGAACAAAGGTGATCACAACTCATTTTGATATCATTTCAACAATAAAGAATTAAAAGTCTTGTATTTTTTCCATCTTTTGGCCCTAAAGGTGCCTCCGGGAAGAAATCAGACTTGAGACCTCCCCCTTTGTGAAGTCCAGTGGCGAAGTCATGTTGTGCAGATGGGGTGACCCCCTTGATTTTGGAGTTGTCATTTATACCATCATTAAGTTCACGAAAATGACATTTTTACCACTAAGAATACTAATTCTCTCAATTTATACCTCCTTTGGTTTATGAAAAAACTAGTAAAAGCCCGTGTCCGAGGACACTTTTTTTTTTAATCTAAAAAAAATTTTTTTTTTTAAAGGGCAAAATGGGAAAGGGATAACTTAGTGAGGGCAAAATGGAAAATTTGGCATTTGGAACTGTTCACACAACTGTTCATAGTACCGGTGTGATTTATACTATAGATGCCACTATATCATACTCCCTCTGTCCCAAAAAGTTAGTCTCACTTTGACTTTTATGGTCTACTCAATCAAATTTTGACCATATTTTATGAAAACTTAATTATCCTTGTGCAATTATAAAAATTGTTATTGATTCACTATTAGAAATACTATCAATCACAATTTTTAGAATTGCACAGGAATAATTATGTTTTCATAAAATTATGGTCAAAGTTTAATTGAGTTGACCATGAAAATTAAAGTGGGACAATCTTTATGGGATGGAGGGAGTATAATTTTGACCCCCTTTATTTTGAAATCCTGGCTTCGCCACTGGTACAGGTCTATCACAGGCCCACCCCTTAGGGCTAATGAAGTACAGGTGTATAATACATACTCCATATAAGTCTAAATATAAGAATTACTATGGATTAATTGTTTGCATACCTTGAATCTTGCCAAACAGCATTCACCTCAAGATACGGGACAACAAGAGTGGCATTCAGAATCTTAGCAAGAGCTACTGCATCACATATCTGTTTGAAGAAAAAAAAAAAAACATTAAAGAGAGGGGGGGGGGCATAATTGTAAACAAAATCCCATATTAGCTTCTTTACTAAACTTCTTTGTAAAAATCTGCTAAACATACCCCCATTCTCTGCTGGTTCAACCCTCCATCGAGGAAGACCTGGATATATCCATTAGATTCAGGGAGTGCTGTTTGGAAAAAGGGTGAAACTATTAGAAAAATGAATTGAACATTCAAACCATATTGGCCAAACATAAGCATATGTCACTGAAAATGAAAATTTCAAAAATCTATATAATCTACAACTCATCAATAATAATGTTTTCTATAATAACTTACGGGAGTTGGAAGTAGATTGAACGCAAGGTTTCCATCCTTGGTCTGGCAAAGGCGTCCAGAGATCAGACCGCTGTCCATCTGGCTGAAAAAACAAAAAAAATAAAAATAAATAAATAAAACCACAGCTCAGAGTACAACTTCTCAAGGTAGTGCATAAAGCAAATTCAGTTAATTAGAACTCACAGCTTGGTGTTGTATAGCACTCTTAAGTAAACGTGAGTGCTTCGGCTTTGGAGTATTCCATTCCTGCACAAGAAGATCAGACCATAATACATTGAAGCACTTCCAATACCTTGAATCCAACTTCAACGAACATGGTAATCACACATACACCTAAAATAGACGTGCATAAAATAGCATACTAACTATACATTTTCTTTAAGTGATTTTCTTTCTTTCTGTCCCTTTTTTAGCTCCGTTGCTGAGAATTTTGTTTCTTTGTGGTGTTCTTTTGTTATTTCAGCATAGGTTTAGTAAATAAAAAAATAAAAAAATAAAAAAAACTATCAGGTAAGTTCTAAAAGCCCCATTCATTTGTCATGCTTTTCTCACAGTACCTTCAAATAAACTCCCTCCTTCCCTAAATCAATTTCGAAAAAAGTTTCAAATTTGCTCTTGATTAAGAGCAAATTTGAAAAAAAAAAATTGACATTCATTTAGGGACATAGGGAGTAACAAAATAACTCAAGAGGCTGTACAACAATCTTATGCCCCCCCCCCCCAATCCTTTCTACCTAAGGCAACATCCTTTTTCCAGCTTGGTAAAGGCTTTGAAAAGATAAGACTTTATAAGACAATGAAGATGATTTTTTTACCAAAACTAGCAGAAAAATAATTAGGCACCATGCATCTTTATCATAACTCACGAGATAATAAGAGCACGAAAATGATATCTGTAAAATCTCTAAAAAAAAAGTACATTAATAAGTAGTGATTAAGACAAACATGATCATGAATGGTTTAAATATACCCAATACAGTCAACTCTAGCTCTTGTTTTTCTTTTTCCATTCTTAGAATCATAATCCACAGAAGATTTAAAGCCAAAGTCAATATCTCGGAATCAATTCAAGGCCTATAAGAATTCTTTTCATTCGACAATTTATCGCCAAAAAGAGACAATTCCTAATTTGCTATATTCAACATCAACCCATCTTTAACAAATCTCTGAATTTAGAAATAATACAACGTTTACCTTCATAATACATAGGCACAAAGATAATCAAGAGATATTAAGTTACTCCCTCTATCCGAAAATGAGTTAATCAAAAAAAATAATTCAATTGCTCATGATCATGAGCAAATTTGAAATTTATTTGGTAATGCATTTTGGGACAGAGTTAGTAATTAAATTCATAATTAAATATAGACAGAAAACAAAAACACCTAAAATAAAAAATATAATATATATATATTTTTTTTTGAGCAAAAATATAAACATAAATCTTAAAAAACTCAATCAAGTCAAACAACTCTTTCCAACCCAAATAAAATCAAACTAATGTAAATTGCTCCAACTAACAAAATACCCACATCCAAAAGCAGATTACAGAATGCCAAATTTCCACTCTCCACACACACAATACACACAAAAGAAGGAAAGAAAACCAGATAATTAAAGAAAAAAAATAGAAACTATTATTATCCATGAAAATGTGAAATTTAAAATAAATAAAGAAAACCCAGTTCAAGAAAGATAAACAAGTATACAAAAATGCGATGAACGATTTGATTAAGCTCAAGGAAAAAAGTATTACCGACAAAACGGAGGGGGAAGCATGACCCAAAGGAGTGAAAAGTGTAGGGAACAACAGCGGCAGAAGCAGCACAGATAGAGCTACAAACGATACGCCGCCGTGGAGAGGGAGGCCACGTCCGAGTTTCATACTAGTTACTGCCTATGGCTGTCGGTGGCAGCGGCGGCCGGCGCAGGAGGGAAAATGGTGTTAGAAAAAACAGCTCCAAAAAAAAAAAAAAAAATCTTGATTGAATGAATGATGATAAAATTGTAGTTGAGGAAGTAGTAGAAGTAATTGAATTAAGGAAAAACAAAATCAAGGGACCTAGAATTTAGAAACACTACAAAGTGTTGCTATCAATTAATGGAAATGAAAGAGAGAAATGGAGAAACGAAAAGGGGTCCTTCCTAGTGATGGCATCTCACATGGGGTCACCTCTTCTTTATATTTCAGTGATGAGGTTCACAGGAAAGAATGAATAAATGAATGAGGAACCCATGGGCATGGGGTTCCATACATATTTACAATAGACAGCTGCCATGAATTGATTTGTGCTCCTTTCATTTGTTCCTTTCTTGTAAGATTGGTTCAAGGTAAGTCAATTTTACAATTTGAGGTCTCTGCGGTTAGGTTTGACCCAACAGTGTTGTGACGAGTATAGGTGTGTAAGTGGTTGCTCAAATCGCGGCCGGAATCGAATCAAATCAAATCACGCGATTTAGCCTTGCTTTTAAGTTATATGGCTTTGGTTCCGCTTTTAAAATTGTCAAACCGTGTGGTTCAGTTTGGTTTGCGGTCTGAACCCCCAAACCACGGTTCGAGACCGGGAGACAGAACCACCAAACCGAATCGATTAACCAAACCACAAAACCGTTCAATAATAGAGTAGGTCTAGGTTTCTCCATAAGTTATGGAGAAACGGGTTTCTGGATATCCAGAAGCTTTGGGATTGATATCCGTGTTTTCTGTGACGCGATATCCGTAAAAAAGATTTAAGACAAAATTCAAGGCCAAGCACTCAAATTTCGATCCTGATATCACTTTCAACACAGTGCCTTACGGATATCCGTAACATTGAATACTTGGATATCCGTAAGCCTTAAAACTTTATATCCGTAAGTCAATCTACTAAATTTTTGGAGTATCACTTACATAAGTGTTCTCGATATCATTTTCAAAGCAGCTTCCCGATATCCGTAAGCTTTATAATTGATAATCCAAATAAGCTCTTAAAACTTATATCTCGTAAAACATTTAATAAATTTACGGATATACTTTCAAAAGTTTCTGATATCCTATTAAAAGGTTCTCGGAATATCCGTAACCTAATCAAGCCCAGCTGAATGGAAGCCATTACCAAAGTTCACCAAATCGAGCCCTCTAACTCGCAAATTTCGGCTCCAGATCACCAAATCGAAAGCATGAATCGAAAAACAAAACGAAGCTAATAATGGATTCTGAACCGAATGTGACAAATAAAATTAACATACCGCCATTTAAACATGATTCGTCATGAGGTTTGTGGAAGTCGTTGAGGTTTGAATTGAAGCTCAGATTTTCTCGAAAAATCTCCCATGAAAATGATGAAATTGGATCTGGGAAGAAGAGGTTGAGGAGTTGGGTTTAGAGGTCGCTGCTGATTTGGCCTAGAGATACGATATCTTTCATCTACACCTTATATGTTCGATTTGAAAATCCTAATTCTATCTCAGTAAATTTTAGCCTATAACCCTTTTTTCTTTTGAATTTAATCTTTCCTATAATAATGTTAATTCACTAATTGAAGCACATAACATTACAAATACTCAAAATGACATGTCAAGTATCATAAACATTGAAGCACAATTTCAAGTCAAGTGTTTAAATACTTAATCTATTCTAGATCTTATGTCTAGAAATTTCCAACAATCATGACAATGAATTGGCGTATTCTCAAACTATCTTCTCTAATTAATGGTTTAAATAGTGTTCGATTTCATCAAGTAGAACCGTGGTTTGAATCTGGTGGGTTTGGAAACTACGATTCAAACCATAAAAATCAAATCACAGCCTGAACCAAACCAAACCAAATCACGGTGGCTCGTTCTACGCTACGGCTTTAAATTTTTTCATTGTCTTCGGTTTTATTTGATATTTTTTTTCAAACCAATGACTAGTGGTTCGATTCATAAATTAGCCCAAATCGAATCAAATCGAACCATTTACACCCCTTGGGGCGAGGTGTAAGGTAGGAAGGGATAAGCGATTAAACGTGAATAAAATGATGAATTAAATAAAAATGACCAAAAACATTAATAAAGGACAAAAACGATAGTCGTCAAAATACAAATAAATGGTTGATATAAAATATAATATACTCCCTCCGTCCCATTACAAACCACAAACTTTCCTTTTTGGTCGTCCCATTACAAACCACAAATTTCCTAAAATGGAAAGGAATCTTTACTATTCCCTCCACTCATTCTCTCTCCTACATTATTTTAATACTCACAACACCATTATAATTCACTATTCTCTCCACTATAATTCACTCTTTCCTTAATTCTCGTTGGCTACAGCGTAAATTTCCTACTACTTCAATGGGATTCGGGAGGGAGTATATATATATATATATATATATATATATATATATATATATATATATATATATATATTCTCCTCCGTCTCAAGTACATATACATTCATGTTATGTCAGCCACGCCGTGGATTAAAAGAAAAATAACGATTATAATGTTGCAGCGCAAAGTAAAATACGGAGAGAACGATGAGGGAATAGCACCAGGACGAATGTATGCCATAGCATTAAAATAACGTAGCAGAAAGCTGCTGAACATGTAATCGGGACGCCCAAAATCAGACGGTGCGGAAGTATGTGGGGAATCGGACTGAGGAGTATATATATATACTCCCTCCGTTCACTTACATACTTCACACTTTCTATTTCCTAGGCCCAAATACATACTTTATACTTTTGTTTCTTTTACCCAAAATGGAATGTTTTTATTATTAAAAATTAACCCTACCCCACTCCATTCTCTCTCTCCTACATTATTTTATACTCACAACACCATTATATTTTACTATTCCCTCCACTCTTTCTCTCTCCTATTTTACTTTTCCACTCACAGCATTTATATCATTATTTTTTTCCTTAATCCACGCGTGAACAATCCACGCTGGTGAACAAGAATCAACTATGTAAATGACTTTGAGTGAGTATATATATACTCCCCTTCCCAGTCCCACTACTAAAGTTGTCACTTTTTATCAAAAATGGCGTCCCTGCTTGAAGCGTCATCTTTCCTAAAAAGGAAATGTTTTATTAATATTCTATTATCCCATCCACTATTTCCTTCACTAATTTTCTCTCCTCTACACTCACAACACTTTTTAAATTCACTATTTCCTCCACTAATTCTCTCTCCTATTTTCAAATTATATTCACAATATTTTTTCTTTCCCTTTTTTTTCTCTTAATTTGCGTGGTCACCCCTAAAAGG